>PQXL01000421.1:0-35239 GCA_004916875.1 Botrytis galanthina
ATATATATATATATAAAATTGTGCTAAAATGTGGGGACATTTTTTCAGATTCACATTTGATCAAGTAAGAGTACCGACAAGTAATCCGACTGTGGAAGAAAATAGATCGATAGAATTGCTGTTTAGATTATCGTATGATCAAATAGGTACCGATGTTCTTTTCTAATTCCGAAATTTTTAATTCCAATAATTTTCTACTGTGTGTAGAACGAGTTCGTCTCGAGATGAATGACTGGTGAGAGGATCTGCAAGCCTATATTTGAGCATAAAATTAAATGTTATCTACATGGTTAGACCTGCAGTGAGGTAAAAAAGGTATAGATGTCAGCCCATAAGACATAGTGTATAGAACAGCATTCTCTTCGCACTGTTGTGCGATTGTGTTTCGTTTAAGCGAGCTTTGATTCAGCTTTATACACACATCTATCAATTGAAGAGGTGGAAAGGTTGACAATCAACGAGTGAACATAAATCTCAGGGATGAGACTCCTTGAAGAAATTTGGATTGATTGTTGTTCTGGAATTGCATCGTTTAGGTTTGGGCAGCTGCTGCAGTTAGAAATCGAGATTTCCCCCACACCGCAGCATTGTCCACTATGACTCGCACATTTTCCACCTTGAGCGATATGAAAATTCTTAAATGATCCAGGCCTAAAATTATCACCATTTGGAGGATTTTTACCCTTCTTTCTCAAGAGCGTTACAGTGATCACTATCCTTTCGATGATAGGAGAGAAGCAAAGCTTTGAGATACTATTCATGGCCCGTATGATGATAAAAACTACGATTGTATTTTGGAGGACCTGAAGCTCTGTAAGATTCATGGAGTTCATGATATTCAGTAAGAACCTTGAATAATTGAAATATAACAAGACTTGCAAAAGAAAAAAATGCAGTAGTGATCATCTGCTATTATATCAATTTTGCTTCGTGGGCTTCTGAATGCCAGATTGAGTTTTATGTGACCTTTAGCCATGTGATTATAAGAGCTATATATTAAATTGAATGGTATCACCTCATGTAGATGGAATATCTTGATTCCCAAGTTGGAGGAAAAAAAGATAGCACTCTTGGGTATGCCTGTCAGTAAGTCTTTAGCTCAAAGCGACATATAACCACAAACGTAAGAGGGTTTCCGTAGATCTTTTATAAATACCACATACTATGAAGAAGTGTCTCTCAATTAGTCGAGTTATTTATAGAAATATCATTTCAGATATGCAACAAGACACATTTCCTTCTATCTCGAGAGTGTGATTGGTAGAGAGTAGTCTGCGAGGAGCAAGATCGATGCTAATAATCTTCCTATTGGCCAAAAATGTATTCACACTTCTTCGGATCTACAAGTGATTCTAAGATACATGACATAACCTTGGAACTTTGAAGTTATTTATAGAAATTTCATTTCAGATTTGCAACAAAACATGTTTTCTTCTCTTTTGAGAATGTGATTGGTAGGAAGTAGTTTGTCTACGAAGAGCAAGCTAGAAGTTTTCTTATCGGCTAGATATGCTTCCAGAATTCTTCAGATCTACAAGTGATCCTACAATGTATGACACAACCACAGAAACCTGGAGTTATTTATAGAAATCTGTTTTCAGATATGCAACAAGAGACTGTATTGTATCTATCTAGTATTTGATAGGTGAAAGATAATGAGTTAAAGGTTAGCTGGCGATCTATACTTTGCCACGTGGAGTCAGATATGCAACATACTGCTCTTGTATTCAATACAGAACTTGATAGGTGAGAGATAGTGAACTAAAGGTTTACTTTCAGTCTATCTTTGACAGGTGGATTCAGACCTGTAACAGGAGACTGTAATGATTCAATCTGGAATTTGATAGGTGCGAGACAGTGGATGGGAGAATTAGTTGACTCTCTAATTTTGGACAGGTGGACTCAGCTATGCAACACAATGTCTTTTTATTTCTACTTGAAGTTTGATAGGCCAGATATGGCGAGCTAGAAGTAGAGTAGGAAGTTAGTTGGCTTTCCAATCTCTTGACAGGTGGATTCAGACATGCAACGAAATGGACAGGACATTTGCTAAAATGAGTGTGATTGATGCGAAGTAGACGATCAGAACGGCAAGCAAGTTCTACTATGAGTTTCTTTCTTCTAATTATCCTTTCAAAAGTTTAAATATCTTCAATTGCTTTATTATAATAAGGACATGTGTCAATTATCGTCGAAATTTCGTCCATAATACTCCTGCTCTCAATCCCTCGAGTCTTGAAGGGACGTCTGATAAGACAACTAGCAGACATGAATATCGCATAACACTGATGTTTGATTTAATTTCTTGAGAAGATTCATACCCGATGATGGCTACACATTGAGTTCTTGCATCATTGTAATCTTGCTTGATTCAGCGACAGAATTATTGCCCTAGGCATCTTGGTGGACCCACTTAAAATTAGCGAAAGTTAAACGTCTACCCAGCGAGCTTAGGTATGAACATCTTACGATACGATCTTGGCTACGGTAGCCAGCGTCCCTTTTCATCTAGCAAGGTGGTAATAGAGGTTTAACCATCACGACTATTTGGGGCATTGCGCCTCGTTGAAACGATCGAAATTCTTTAAATCATCTCTCGAAGTTCGAAACATGTCTGCGTCATCGAGCATTGAAGGCTTTCATATGTAGTGAATTGATATTCTTCTCTTGTATAAATTTACCCATTCATAGATTGTGAGGAATAAAACCAAGTGTACTTAGCTTTCGTCATATGAAGTATTGGGGGTTTATCACCGAATCGGGGATGTATTGTGTCAGTATCGACTTCTTGGAATCTCCCTTGGTCCAGCTCAGCTCCTCGATTAAATGTTTTCCCTTATAGTAATCGATCTAACTTGTTCATGCTTATTCGCTTTTAGCTAGTGAATGGATTGGATGGATCCATGTCGAATGATTTCTCATCTTCCATCCATCAATTATGTCATGATACGGTTGGTTATTCTTGCCATGATGACCTCGACTAATCTATATTTTAGTACTTTAATGGCGATCAAAACTCTATCGGTTCATCGATCTCATCCAGAAATGCAACACAGTGAATTTAATCGTGACATGGATGTGTTATCTCTTATCCAGATATGCAGCATGAGGGAGTCAGTCACGATTTTTCGGGGTAGCCAAGATCCTGACTCGGACTTCTTATGCAAATGCACGAACCCAGAATTTCAGATCGCCTTTTCAGCATATGCTGCGATATCTGCTGTGAATCCCAATTCAATATGCAGAGTCAGGTCTTTTTTAGATCAAGCGACCTTGAGAGAATAGTCCGTGTAATTGAGATGCCTTGCTTCGCTCTTCTTAATGCGGGATATCATTCATATATGCAGCATGGGAAGTTCGAGTCGCAATCAATTGCACAGGCAACTCAGCCGCTTTATAAATAGAGAGCCTGATTTAGACATGTAACTTAAGGCATTCAAATCACACGCACAAAGCTTGATATATCTAGCTTCCAATGAAGTGCTAACTAACAGGTGGAAATAACTCCCGAGCAAGCTTAAAAGTTCTATAAATAGAGATCCACATCTCAGATGTGCAACATAAGGAGTTCAGACTACGCTTCCGGCAGAGGGCTGAAGATAGTTTTGGATAACTCTGGGATGGAGAGGAAGGTGCTAGCCTAAAGAGGTATATATATTAGATAATTAGTTCGAAGCCAGAGCCTTTCGGGGCATGACTGGTCCAATGGTAACCATGTCCATTAAAATAAAATCTATTTTTCTGATGGTAACTCGTGGCTGGATCGTCTTGCTGCACAGGCCATGGTGGGCATACTACACATCGCTTCACTGTGCTAAGTACACAGGGGTAACGATCACGTAAATAAGTTCAATAATAGTCTCTATCATAAATTATTCTTCTTAATCGTGCATCTCTTCTATTGCAATCTCTGCTCGAGTTGAAGCTCAGCTAATCAGGCTTGTCTACTCAATTAATAAAGCAATCATCCAATTCCTTGATTTCTACTCTAATCCAAACACATTTCATTTCTCACTAATTTCCTTATCAATATCTCAGCTTCAAAGATCTGAAAATACATTGATACGTTATAAATTACACTTCTTGTTATGAAGGTGATGCAATATTTCCCAAACTAACAATTAAGCGCCTTGCAAAAGTAATTGAGATTTTTATCTCTTTACTCAGTTGTCTCAAATGAATTTTGAGGTACCAGTAAGGGTTGTGTATAGAAGACAATGCTTCTCAATGTGATAATCGTATTCATTTTATAACAGATGACGTTGATATCTTTCCTAACCTTGGTTACAAACAAGACGAGACTCCGATACAAATGACTTGATAACTAAAAACGACAGATTGAATTAAGACTTTGAAGCTTGAATTCCTGATCTTATGACCTCCACAACTTTCACGCCCCTCAATCCCTTGATTATGTTAGCCAGAGTTGGGAACGCCATATCCAGTTCCTCATTTTCCAGGTCTGTGAATACAACGTCCGCCTTCCCAGCCTTCCATCTTCTTTCTCCTTCAGCTGTCGGTATCGAAGGATAAGTTGTTGCATACTCCGCATCTTGGCCATTTTTAATACTTGATGGAATGGCCTTATAGTGTAAAACTGGACTTCGTAGAGCAGACTCAGCATTTGGAGCCTCTTCCAAATCATCCAAGGTTAGGCGACAAAACTCAGTACCTTCCCAACCAGCACTCAATACGAACGACGATTCCGAACTAGCTTTTTGGTCCAATGTTGCGAATACCTTCGAGAACCCTAACTCCTCTCGGCCAGTAATGATTGGATCGGCCATATTTTCGAAGAGAACTGGCAGAAAATCACCTCTTAGTTCAGCCGAATTACCGGAATCGCTGTCTGAGGAACTCTTATGCAAGATATCATGAACATATAACCCAAGCATTGAGTACCCCCGACCTCCGAGCCACTCTAGATTCTCCAAGCGTGTAACAGAAAATGTGGCATTTGCCCACATACCCTCTGTACTGAATTGGAAATCATCGGATGGCAAAAGAGTCGATAGATAGCTTTTGTATGTTTTAAAGGTGATATAACTTGTTTTATATGTCGCCTTCAAGGGTTTTCGTTGCATCCCGTTGAGATCTTGTCTTGGACCTGGGCTAGGCCCAAAGGACATTGGCATTCTCCGATATAGAGCGTTCTCGTTCAAATGCCGAATCAAGATTCCATGCGCATGATCGTAAGCATCATGGGATAGGTTGGCTTGCGTGAATTGCATGGGATCTATAACCTTTCCTCCATGCTTTCCACGAGGAGTTTCAAATGCAGCCTGGCGACTGAAATCTTGTACGAGTGTAGCACGATCATATCTGGCCTGAACGTAAAGCTTCAAACGTTGCTGAACATCGGAAGATCGAGTACCTAATGGAAACAAAGCGCCGATTGCCGCGCTGTCTTCTATTGCCTGAGCACCGCCTTGTCCTTGATGTGGAAGAAATCCATGAGCTGCATCTCCAAGAAGTGCCACTTTCCCGTGAACCCAATTCTCTTTCCCCATCTCTTCGTGATCCAGTAAACTCCATAGTTTGATATCTTCAGGGGAAACCTTGGCTAGCAGAGCTTGGACGTCTTCCGTATATGAGGTGTAACAATTCAAAAGGGAGTCTTTGGATGCGCTTTGACTCCACTCTTCTGAACTAGCTTCCGTTTCTTCTTCCGGATGCATCGCCACAAAATTCAACAAAGTATTGTTCCTACATGGATACGCAACTATCCGTCGATTTTTTCCGTATAACAGAAGCATTTGTCCAGATTTTTCAACGAAATGTGCTGTCTTAGGATCTGCTCGAATCTCGTCGATTGGAATTAAGAATCTGAAAGCGTTGGTCCCAGAAGGCTCTGGGGGTGGAAGGTCCTTCAGCAGTAAACTTCTAATCTTTGAATGAATGCCATCCGCAGCGATGATGAAATCGCCCATGTGCGTAGATCCATCATCCAAT
Organism: Botrytis galanthina; assembly: GCA_004916875.1. Classification (NCBI taxonomy): domain Eukaryota; kingdom Fungi; phylum Ascomycota; class Leotiomycetes; order Helotiales; family Sclerotiniaceae; genus Botrytis; species Botrytis galanthina. Next base: position 5,953 of record PQXL01000421.1, read on the forward strand.
GTTAAAGAAGGAGCTTCAATATCGACAGACACAACCCTGCTTCGAGTATGCAGAACTGCTGGTATTCCTTTGCCTTTCTTAGAAGTAGCAATATCTTTCAGTGCATTGTGAAGGTCTACTCGGTGTATCAATTGCCAAGGGTATGGAAAGACCTTTGATAGACCTCTGACATCTCTGGAAAATACCAATTCTCCGTCCGGCCGATACTCCGATACCCACTCTGTCTGATTTGCGCCATGATCCTCTGGTATCATGCCAAATCTTCTTAACAGGCCATTCACATTGCTGGGAATGTGTATTGCTGCACCAGTTTCAGATGCGAAGCGAGACTGTTCAAAAATCTATCTATTAGTTAGTCTCGGTATTCTTGCGTAAAATTTGGGGACTTCTACACACTTCCACAATGTGTCCTGCTTGTCGCAGAAAGATCGCTGCCGAGAGGCCTCCAATCCCACCACCCGCTATCAATACCTTTAAAGGTTTGTATTGGTCGTTGGTAGTCATCGTTAATTTCGAGGTCCTATAGTGTATGGAGATCAAAACGCTTCGGAAGTGAACTCGGTTTTTGGTATTGCTAGATGTGGGATCTAATGATTGTTGTCAATGTACTCACGAGAAATCAGGCAGTTAAAGATATGTATCTTCTCATTGATGGACATACCATCTCCGTTTGAAGTCCGTTCTCTGGCTTTCCCGCCGGGATACAGGCATCTATTTTTTATTTTTGTAGCGTGACATCAAGAATTTTGATCCATTTCTGTATGTGGCCTCGGATATCACGATTCACTCCCGGTTATGGGGCCCCGCACCCACCGGCAGTTTCGTTGTTATACCTTTTATATCGTCACCCTCCACTCGGCCCCACATAACCTTTGCGATATGCAAACATTCCCCTGATTACTAAACCGGCATGCAAAATTTACGGAAAGACTATCGTAGTTCCGGCAGTATCTCGAATAGAGAGTGGAATATAGCAAATTTATTATTGGAATATCTTGTTCCTCTTTGCGGTACTTGTTTTACCAGTTGGTGGTATTTATTCACGCATCCAGTAACCCATCCTTAGCCCTACAAAAGCAATATAACGATACAATTCAACAAACACTCAACGATACTCAATCCTTCATATCCCCAAGTCTTTATCTCAACATACCTCACTCATCGTTCCAAATCAAAATTTACACTCCGTAATCGCCAAAATGGTTGATGCAGTAGAGCCTAGTCCCCTTCCCAATATTTCCAGACACATCACAGACCATGACCGTAACGGCAAAGCCATAATATCCTCTTCCCTCTCCTCAGAATCTACCTGGACCGCCACGAAAGGCGCCAATTTCTTTCTGGGATATTGCACATCGGAATTTCCAGTAGAGATGAGCTCCAACAAGGACATATCCAGCTACACAAATTACCTATCTGCTCCACCGGGCCTAATGGTTCCAGGGGGTACCGTACTCCGAGTTGTGGATATGGAACCTGGGCTTCTCTCACCGATGCATAGAACTACGAGCTTGGATTATGGGGTGGTTATCGAGGGGGAAGTGGAGTTGGTTTTGGATGGGGGTGAGAAGAGAATCTTGAAAAGAGGTGATATTTGTGTGCAGAGGGCTACGGCTCATGCTTGGAGAAACTGCAGTGAAACAGAGTGGGCAAGAATGCTGTATGTTCTAACGGAAGCAAAACCAGTTATTGGAGAAGATGGGAAGGAGTTAAAGGAGGATTTGGGTGGTATGGACGGAGTGAGGAAAAGTGGCTAAGGATTCGTGAGGATAACCTGATCATGACTGAAGATTCCGCAATATGAGCATTTATGTGTACCAGTATCATCAGTGGATTGTTCCGTTTTCAATTGTATCAATTTAAAAAAAGGAGATTTGCGTCTGATGACAGCTTTGTTTATGGATGTGATTTGTGAGGCAGAGATGGACTTCAAAGTTGTTCTCATCTACTTTCATCTGCTATTCATAGATTGAATATGTACTCATCCTATGTGATATCCATCTTTCACTGTTGCTTAATCTTAGAGCTTCTGGACGATAGCCACCTTCATCTTATCCTATTGAGAATAATACCGATGGGATATCATAGATATCAATTATTTTTGATTAAAGGCTCGGGACTTGGGACACAACTTCGTGGGATGTTGACACAACGATAGATGATGACCAAGGAACATTTTTTAGACTTAATTAATACCATAAGAACTCTCATCCTTCAATAAACGAAGACATGACATTGCAAATAAGCTTTTCCATGTTCAGTTCAAACTGCAAATTTTGTTTTATACACAGCAATGTTGAAGACTAATGACACTTGACCTTAATTACCCACGCTTCTCCAAAGTAATGATATACGGCTAAATTGAAGCATCAAATTTCTATGAAACATTCAATTCTAAGATTTTGAAGTACTGCATGATAAGTAGATATATTTACACCCCTATGATCTTGACGGCACAATAGGCAATGTGACGAAATTCTCCTGTCCATCACCGAAATGGATGTTATTCTTACCTGCAAATTTCTCTACGGATCTATAATTCCGAAGTCAGCACATGTATATCTCTCCTAGAAGGACAGAAGATTGAGGGAACAATCAAAACAAGAAACTTACCTATCCTTCTCATTCGCGTGAGCAAAAATTCCACTTCCCTGCGTATCCCCCGAACTCACTTCTAGCACAATCTTTCCCCCTTTTTCTACCACAACATTAGTAGGCCACACCTCAACATCCACTGCATAACTAGTTTCAGGTTTGACTTCCTGAAAATCAATCGAGCGATACTCGCGATATGGTTGATATGGTAGATTCCGCGGATGATTCTCCGCGATTTTCCGAAGAGATACTCGGAGCCAGCCTTTAGTTAGTGGAACTGGATCTCCAGCTGTGCCGGTGTAGAAAATTTCTTCGCCTGAGGGGGAGAGATGGCGGAGGGTCAGAAAGATGTCGATGTCTTTCTCCGGGGCGGTTGCCGATGGAGAAGGAGAGAGAGATACGTTCAGATGTGCGGTTACATGACCGGTAATTTCTGTTTCTTGCTCGAATGGCGCGCTTGTGAATTGAACGAGTTTTGGATTTTTCAGAGTTCCCAACGCATCATATGAAATTTTTTCCGCACTTGATGCCGACGGATCTCTGGAAAGTGTCTTTCCTGGTGTGAGATAGAACTTGGTATATTGTGTTCCTGCTAGTGGCCATTCTGTTTCTTCTCTTCGTTCATATTTGGTTTCGGCTTCGGCATTATTGTAACCAACATCTCCCTTTCGAAGAATCACGCTGACAGGGCTTACTTTTCCGGGGATAGACCAGCCGATTTTGTCGTCATCCTTGAGAAACGCATCGAGGAACGATTTCTGTATTTCAACTTCCTGTTTGTAGTAAAAGGGAAGATCGTGGCGTCCAGTAATGAAACGGAGATACTTCAACTTGGAACCTGCCCACATGTAGCCATTTACATTGCCTAGAGCTTTCATCAGTTACCATCAAAACGATCTTCACATCCGTGAACTCACCTCGAAGATGCAACAGAATACCTCCCCAATTCGCTACCGATAGAACCGGAACTTCAATGTCCTCCAGATTAAAGTCCTTTGACTTGTAATAATCGTCATCCAAAAAGCGATTGTTTACGTTATCGATAGTCTGGTCGTTACGATTCTTAAGAAGCGTCTCTTCATCCAAATCCCCTTCAATGGTGTTCTCACCCCATTTCGAAGCTGCACGTCCAGGTCGACCATATTGATTGGTGATAACTTGTCTATTCCACCAAAATCGGATAAATTCATCTGAGAGGATTCCACCATGCCTGCATCGATCACGGTAATAATCAGTCATTCCCTCCCATGGTATAATAGCCGCAAGACCCTTTGGCCTACGAGCTGCAACACGCCATTGACTGCCTACATGATATATCAGCACAGAATAGACAAGGTTAGAGAATGATCGGTCAGTATTGCATACCTGCATAATAACTGATTCCCAACAGTCCAACTTTCCCGGAAGACCAAGGTTGCTCGGATGCCCATTCAACAACGTCAAAGAAACACTCGCTTGTGCCTCGAGACATTGTATCCAAGAGTCCAGGGCTTTGACCTAGTCCTCTCTCATCCGCTCTCACAACAACATATCCTTTGGAAGTCCAGAATACTGGATCTGGAGTTTCCCAAGCACTATATTTACTTTTATGCTCAGGGTTTACCTCGCTGAAGGATTTGGCGAAGAAACTTTCGGGACGACAGTGTCAGTATGTATGGTTCACTCTATAATGATTTATGTGGAAGTATATATGACGGTTTATACTCACTTATCGTAAGGAATGTCTTTTCCATAAGGTCCATATGTCACAAGGACAGGGAATTTGGCACCTTCTGGAGCAATCGGTCTATAGACATTACATCTCACTGGAAGATCAGATGCCTTCAATGGAATAGAGACGTTTTTCTCAAATACCAATCCATTCTCTTTGTCTTCAATGACTTCCAAGATGTCTCTAATTTTATTGGTGGTGGTCATCGTGAATGTTGATTCGCTAATGATTGATATTTCTCTTCGGCCAAGGTGATCAAGATGTACTTGTTTAAAACATCAGTTGCTGTGGTTTTAGAGCCCGGTATCTTTCCTATCACTAAAGCCTCCGTCGCTAGTAGCTTGATTGTTAGCAAACTCTCTGTCGGGCTGCAGCTAAATGCCGAGCAAGATATTATGGAAAGGTTGCGGAATGTGGGGGGAGTGATGGCGGAAGCGAGGTTTCCGCTCGGGATGACACCACGGGCGACTAACTGATCAGAGGTTCATGCAATTACTCATCCTGGGCTGGTCCTTTCTTTCAGTGTATGGCACAGATAAATCACTCTAGTACAAACGCGTATCCGATTTTTGATAGATGTGCAGGGTCACCTGCTACAATCAGTAAACAAGTGTAGTTGCCATATGTTCCTGAGAGATTCACGGTCTTGGCATTCAGTCAATCCTTGAAAGGATGGACAACATCATGCTGGCTTTGTCTGATACTCTGCTTCAACGACAATGATCTTGCCAATCAACAAAGCTACATATATAATCTCATATTTATTCAACGGGAAATTTCCTGCATGTAAAGACCGCAAATCTCCTAGGTGCATACGGTGAGAGACACATATTTAGTCCCCAAACATCAAGATTTTCAATAGTCTGGACTAGAAGACTGAACAATGTCGAAAATCATGGATCTTTTAAATGATTTACATCACCCGAAAAATGTGTTCCCCAATTACAAAAAACCTAAATTCGAAAATCTCTTAATGCTGGATCGCAGTTCACACTATCGAAGACATTACCCAACCCAACGAACAAAATTATCTACACCAGCGTAGTAGCAAACAATTCATCGTGCCTCGAACCAGTTTCTTATTTCTCTGTCGGACTAGCACATCTAGAAAATCGACTTTCGGGAACACAACTAAGGTCCCTCATCAAATTACTACAATTCTCCACCAGAGGCGGAAGTGGTTCCTCCAGAATTGGAAAGTTACTTCGATAAAGATCTCGTGCCATCTTAAGCACCCCATTAGGGTTACTGAGTCGTATCTTTGCATTGTTCAAATTGAAGTCGTCAGCTTCAGACGTTCCGGTTGCAGCGTTAATGTCCGTTGAATTTCGAGGTGCCAGAATGAGAACTGGCGTTCCCTGACTACTGGATATGAATGTCCGAGTCTCGCGACTGTCGGGACCAATAAGATTAACCTCTGGTTGAGGGGCATCGCGAGTCTTCTTTTTATCATTACTACTCTCACGGGTGATGCTATTTGAGAGATGTCCATATGCCCACATGGTAAGACTGGCAAAGTAGACGGCAACGGTGTAGAAATCTCGCAACTGAGCCGGAGCCATCAGCGAAGCCCAATGAAAGATTTGTCCGGCGTGCCAAATTGCCCTCCTTGCACGTTCCGTTGTACACCATCGTTCCAATGATTTTAAACTCTGAGATGCTGCTTCTTGGCCGGATTTACCAGCGAACCGCTGTAACTCATCCGGAGAAACACACAGAGCTAGCAAAAATAATTCGGCTGTGATGTTAAGTCCTGACGATATTTTTGCTCTGCCTAAAACTCGATCTCGAAAGTTTTCGACTTCACGATGAAGCTCTCGCTGTTGAGTAGTTATCCATAGCCGATGCACAGAGTCTTTATTTACATCAATACCATGAAAACGGGTTGACTCTCCGATTGCCCATATTTGCCCCCAAAAGCCATTCAAGGCTGCTTCATAACACAGATCTACATCCCAAGATTCATCCAGATCTTCGAGACCACAGGAGTTGTGCATAATATCGATCAAGCGTGGTGGTGGGACCGCTGATGAATGAGATTTTCTCATGTACACTGACTTCCAATCCGCTGCAGATTCAGCTAGAAATAAGTCACGAGATGCAGGTACTGAAAAAGATAGCTCCGTGAAATTCATCAATGGGGGTTTTTGAAGGGCTAAAGAAGCACGAGTGTCATGCTGGAACATTTTGAGAGACAATCTTAAGAATAAAGCGTAAGCCGGCTGCAGTATTCATGAGTGCACCCAAACGTACCTTTTGAAAGACTCCCTTTGTGCCCATGTTTGCCATTTTGCTTCCAGGATTTTTCCGGTATCATTTTGGCTTGGGATCAGATTCTGGGAATCCGAAGCGGCTGATAGAACTCCACCACGGCGCATCATCTAAAAAAAATCAGCCTGAATTCAAATGTCGACTTTTTCCCAGACTGCTATTTGCAGTAGGCTAAACGACAGTTCAATAATATGAGGAATTTAGATCATTGAATTTTTAAAAAACAATAGAAACCTCATCCAAGAAAAAACAGATGAATCATTTACCGTGATCAGAGGTTGCGAAAAGCTCTCGGCTAGTTCCATATTTCTCTGAAAACCACTCCACAACCCAAGCTCGAGAGAAAGCATCCAGGCTTGTAGTGGCTGGAGCTTCCGAGTGTTACTATTAGCCCTTTCCCACTGCGTTGGATTAGATTAGCAAGGCTCCTGGATTCCAAAAGGATGATATTACCAATTCAGATACACTAAATCTCACTACATCCTGAAGGGCCAGTCCCATTCTCCATACAGCAGGTAATGAGATGGCAGTAGATCCAACAGCCACGATGGCAATCAAAAGCTCTGGTTGGACATCTTTCAAATATATTGTTGGGGTATGAATCCAATTATCGTCTTGATTGCTTTGTTGGCAGAAAAACGCTTCGATTGTACAGTTCAGTAAATCTAAAGAAGGAAAACTTGGAATACCACTCGCATATTTGTTAGCAGTTGAAACGAGGTGAAACATCTTATCTCGCAAGGAAGATGTTATAGAGAGATGTTCATGAGGCCTTGCACCGCTAGGAGAGAGATTCAAAGATATGTTTTCTTCATCAACCGCTAAATTATCCCGATCCCTGAGAATGTGATCGGTTGAAGCTGGCGTCCATAGCCAAGGCGAGCGGGCAAATGCTGCATACCCTCGAGCAACATCCCTTCTAGAATCATTGACCTTTCGTGGCGGTCCAGAGACAGTACTATCGTCGACTGTAAGACGTTTTGAAACCATAGGGGCGAATTCAAAATTCTCTTCCTGAAAGTTAAAATCTTCGAAACTGAAGTCTGAGATCTGATTATTGAAAATTGTTGAAGGAAAGAAAAGCATTTCATTGGCAAGACTATCGAAATATAGTTCGTCGTGAACAAAATTGAATTCCGTTGATTCCTTGTCCGAGTTTAGTGCGGATAAGGAAAAGGATTGCAGTATTGCTTCTGCATTCTCGGCGCTATAGTCCGGATAGGAATCCGTGGTTGCGTAATCATCAGTTCCATCAATGCTATGTAGAATAGGACCTAATATGCTCGAGGGTTGTATTACAGAATCTTGAGGAAGAGATTCTTGTTCCGCAATGGAGTCACGTGGCTCTTTCCTATGCCGACTAGTACGTCAGCATCTAGGTACTTCGAAAAGTTGTGGAAGGGGTTCAGAGAAGTGGTGGGCTAAAATGTTCAATATTCCGGACTAGCAAATTTATTTCAAGATATTCGAGTAATAATGAAGCTCTCAATCACTGAAGCAGGTCAACCTCAACCACTGGGATAATCTGAATCTTTCAATGAATCCAAAAAAAAAGCCTTTTGTTGTCGGACTGCAGTCCAGATTATTGAAAAGTGTACACCTCAGTGGTGATAGAAAAGAAAATGGAGTAGTGTCTATGCTTCAGGCTTTGTGAGTGATAAACTTACGCAACTCCCGAAACGCATCTTTTCTTGTGAGAATTCTGGGATACTTCGCAAACGAGATCTTTTGTTCGGCATCGCAAGCACGGTTTTTGCTCTTCACACTTTGCCTTTGCTGTCGCGCATGCTATACATGCTCTTCCAGCTCTCTCTGTTCGTCTAATCTCTGGGCGGTTTTGACCCAAATTACGTTCATGAGTGGCAATATGGCGATTTAGGAGATCAACGCGATTGAAAGTCTTTGGACATCGTTGACACCGGAAGGGCCGAGAATTCTCATGTGACCTCATGTGACGAGTAAGATGGTCCCCTCGCTCATAGGTTCGTTGGCATATTCGACATTGGTTAACGGCTGATGCTGGGAGCATCGGTGACGATGACCGAGCGAATCCCGGATGCGTTTGTCGGTCGGCCCCAATTGAACTCGCTGCATCGATTAGAATGCTTAGTGCATCACTGCCGTTATCAAAGGTTGCATGGTCCGACATATCTAGCGCAGGAGAGGAGCCATACGTTTGTCGTCTGGTCTTAGTGACAGTTGAAGGAGTTCAGCAGGTGGAGGTGGAGGCGGAGTTGGATGCGGATAGATCTGATCTCTTTAATCTCATTCAGTATCCCTCTTCAGATTCGACAGCGATTCGGCCTCTTCCAGGTTGGGGCTAGATACTTTGAGGGGTAAGCGGGCAATTTGCTTTAACCGGAGTTGCCGTAGTGGAGGTTGCAATGTGCGGGGAAGGAACGTAGTTCATATAGCCTAAGATTTTGATCGACGACATGCCGGCCCCACTTCTCTGGCTTCCAAGTCCGTATTTCCGGGACTCATGTCCATTATTCACCCCTTATTCATAGAAACCCATAAACGACCGAGTCAACAAGAATTCATGTCGAATTTGGCAAATACTATAGTCAGCTTCGAGAAAAAAAAAACTGATATCCGTACAAATGGCGCCAGTGACGAATTTGACTCCTGTCCATTTCTTCTCTCATGGCTCCACAATGATGCTTGGGGAAGAATCCGATAGTGCAACATATTGGAAAAAATGCGGCGACGAAGCTCTAGCAAATGGGATAAAGCACGTGGTAATCATGGTCAGTAGCAGAATTCCTCGAATAACCTCCAGTATCCAGCATTTATTTGTAACACTCATTAGGGAGCACACTGGGCAACTCTCGGCAACGAAATCGAAGTTGCCTCGAATCCCACACCTGGAAAATCCCCAGTAGCCTACGTGCATCCTTCAAAATATGTACCATACAAACTGAATCCTGACATTCCCATGGCGAATCGCTGTGTTGAACTTTTGCAGAAAAATGGGTTCAACGCGAAACTCAATGATAAGTTTGATTGGATCCATGATACCTATTTAATCCTCATACGAATGTTCCCGGATGGATGCCCGCCAACTACTATTATCTCTATGAACGCAAGATATGATGCTCACTATCACACGAAGGTAGGAGCTGCGCTAAGACCGTTAAGAAGAGAGGATGTGCTCTTTATCGGGACGGGGGGCGCGGTACATAATTTGTATCGGAATAATTGGTTTCAGATGTTAATGTATCGAGGTACAGAATCAATCTTCTACCACCACCACCTATCTTCAAGATCTAACCATAACTTCTGTATAGATAACTTCGCCATGGAATCCCCCCCAGATGCTGCAATGCTTGAATTCCGACAAGAATTCGAAGATGCAATGACCAAGAACTCCGGACCAGAATTGCGGAGAGCAGTGACAATGTTGATGAAATTACCCAAATATCGTGATGCGCATGGCACAGATGATCATTTTATGGCTGCAATGTTTGTGGCAGGGCTCTGTGGAGATTTTGAGGATAGGGGTACTGCTGCTGTGATGGGGGCAGAGGACTGGGAGCTGAGGAATATGTGTAATAGCCAGTATACTTTTGGGAAATGGGGCTCTGGAAATTCGAGGATAATGGGTAAAGTTTAGGCTTTTTGACGCTTTTAGAGGACTGTGATGATAGTCTTCTTGTAATTAGTGTGATTTGTATGTAGTGTGTTCGCCAATTTGAAAATTTACCCATTCTACTTTATTAGATACTGCCTGCTATACATTAGTACTTAGTCTTGGGATATCCAACATCCTAGAATAGTTTCTCTCAATTTCTGGGAACGTGTTGAACTGTTATTGATAGAAAGCATTCTCTAGACTTTTTGCGTCGCTATAACGGAGAAGTACGGGATACTGAGATATGAGATACAAGAGAATTGAGAGTTGAGGTTTAGTTACATCCCGCGGAACTCACAGCGACTGATTATGGATTTATAATTTAGAAATTTATACTTGATACTCAGGCACATACTTAACACATACAGAAACCCTCTAAAATTCTGTAATTAGGTAGGAAGGTTGCTATATAAGAAGATAGATGGTCTAAATACAGTAAACTCTATTAATACCTACCTGCCTACCTACTCGTCAAGATACTCTATAACATGAATCTTGTGAGATTTGTATTCAAAGATAGGATACGATGTTATGATATTCCTAGTTCTTAATAGATTGTGGAAAAGGTGGAAGTGGGTAGAGAGCTGTTCTAGCTTGCAGGGAGAGGGGAGGAGAGGATTTGAGCAGAATGTATTGTGAGAAGATGGATGGGGGGGTATTAGTTTATGTGAATTGGTTTATATGCGTAGGTAAGTATTTTGATATCGAATCGAATCGAATTTGTGGATACGACGGAAATATATAATTCATGTATTCTCTACGTGTCTGGTAGGTAAGCGAAATAAATACCCGGATTTGAACATTATTCTTTGAACATTTTTGAGAGTTTAATCCAGTAGATTTTCTTTCTAAATGGAATCAATCACATTTTCTCTGTTGTGAAATTCAGCTTGTATGTATAAACGAGCTGGATTCCCGTTTCATCTTTTCCAATTGTATAGTTTTATACGTGGTTAACTTGTGGTTTCGAATAATCGATGAGATTGAAGTAAGTGTGTACATGTTCTGATGCCGGAAAGGTAGGTAGGTATTCTTGGAAGAGTTCTTGGATGGCAATGTGTATTTACCTGTAACCAGGAAAGCGTAGGAAAGGATGAGTGGAAATATATTTAGCTATCTCATCAATCTATTCCATCCATCCCATCACAAGATTATATGTCCCTGACTCCATGACCGACCTGTATATCGGATATGAAACTTACATACAAAAGCAAAATCAAAAGTAAAAGATTCCAAGAAAGAAAATGAGGATCAAATTTATGGAGCTGTAGTGACGATGAGATGGCTTTCAAAAGTACTGCGATTGATGAAATGGTTGATACGGATAGAGAAAGGGAAGGACATGAATCGATTTCCCATTCCCCATTTTTGATTCTACAAAACAAAACAAAACTAAACGAGAAAACGATTGTCTCGAAATACATTACTGATGGGCGTCTTGCTTCGAATCATAGACCATTCGGTAGCAGATATAGACAAAAAGTTAAGCCAGCAGCCAAATGCCCAAAGACGGTATAAAATCCACACCGAGTTTGTTCAGGATAGATACATAAAGTATTCGAATATTAAGTCAGCTAATGCTCACATAAGACACATTATATTGTCCAATTTCCATTTCACTATTCCATAGAAATCAATCAAGATGATCAGTACAGAATACAAAGGTACCTAGATAGGTAGCTAAATATCTCGTGTCTCTCTCCGCTTTCCTCGCATTCCCGCGCCCATCCAGCACCCAGCAGCCGAAGAGGTATTTGAAAGCAAGAAGGCATCTATCATACACCTCATAATTAAATTCTCCATCAAATTAGATTAGCCATAAAACGCCCAGCCGCCATACTGAAATTTTTGCGCCCGCTACCTTATTAGTTGATCATTTAACATATCATATGCATGGTTTTCCTAATCTTTCGCAAATATCCCGAAATACCACCCCTTCGCCCTATATCCCAGGTCGATGCCCCTTCAGCCCTGCGTATCCTTGATTGCGACGAGGAGATCTGTCATATAAGTGGCCTGTTTAGATTGTATAGAATTAGTATAAACGAAAAGATTGATAATTGTGAGAAAGATGCAGATGAGTATTCAACACCATAAGTCATAGAGGAATAAATTATCTCCACACGACCTTACGGTCAATACGGATGAACGAAAGTTATGTAAATTTGTTTTGGTAATCATGTGAGAGTTGCTAGACAAAGAAAAATTGGAACCGAGAAGGGGGGCTGAGAAAGATAGAGAAAGTAGCATACCAAAATCTTGTTATGCGCATAGATAGCAAATAATCTCGGTTCCACCGGTTTGAACAACCGATCAACCCAAGAAACTTCACCCTCCTTAAGAGCTGCCTCTTCTGCTTCAGTCTTACTGACATTCCTTGCCAAGTTTCGGAGAACGAGTACTGCACTAAGTGGAATACCTGCTGCATCATTATGCTCATCGACAGCTGTGAAGTGGTATTTGAAGCTTATACGAGGTGGCTGGACGATGTATGATGGTTTGTGTTTCTTGGCTGGTGGAGGACCTGAAGGTTCTTGTGATTCACGTTCGCTAGCAGGGGTACGCTTTGGAGGGAGATGAACTTTGATGTGAGTAGCGGCTTCTGAGAGCTTGGTGGCAGGAGAGGAGCGGAAGCGAGAACATGTATCCCATGCGCAGACATATTGTTGATCTGAGGCTGAATTGACGTATTTGTTGTCCGCATTAAGTTGGGCTCCAAAATGAGTTTTGAGAATGTGTTGATAACCTGCTTCAGGAGTCATGTAGAATTCTCCGCACGGCTTTCCGAGATGAGTGCGCCACAAGCATTTGGTGTATGCCTCTCCTTGTAGGTCTACTGGCTCACTGCGGCATCGAATGCCTTTAATGATGAATTTTGTTACGGGACCGTTCTGGACTTGTGCATTCGCTTTGTCGCCAAAGGTCGTGCTCACATTCTTGATGAAATCTGCAGCAGGAAGAAGTGGCTTTGATGTTTGTGTGGCCAAGTAATTAAATTGTTGTTGATAGGCGTGCCACAAGGCAATTTGTGTAATGGACTCATCGGGATCTTCCTCATAGAGGCAACGTAGCCAGCGTGAACTGCGCTCTGGTTCTTCAAACTTGGCAATTTCCAGTAGTAAATCTTGTGGGATAGGCGCAATCTCTGAAGGTGCAGGCTTTCTGTACTGAGTTCCAAGGTTAAACTCTTTTTCTATGATGCGAGCGCCATGCATAAGGAGTCGTGTCAACTGTTTGACCAGTGGCTCTGCTTTTACCTCTGTGATAAGGTAATCCACATTCTCAACAACAGCAGTGTATTGATAGAGAAAATCCAAACAAGCGTGCGCAAGGTCTTCGTCATTTAGCAAGGTCCAATCAATAATATTTTGTACAGCGGATGCTGGCACACCCCTAAGGAGATTGTTCTCCTCAAGATTCATTGATATTCTGCTGATAGCTCTCAGGGAAGTCAAGATAGCGCCTCGGTCGTGTGAATCCAATTGTGCGAGGAGTGAGAGGTAAAGGGGATCTCCGACTTCAAAGTGAAGATACTTGGTAAGCTGTTCCGCGATATCTAAAGCGTAGTGTTTTAACTCTACAACAGTGTCGGAATTGGGGAGGTTTAAGGCAATGGAGAGAAAATCTCGTAGAGGTGCAAGTTCAGATACGTAGAAGGCGTTTTCCTCTAACATGACCATATTTCTCATTGTTAATGCTGCCTCGTTGATCTGAAGAAGAGTATCACTGAATTCTTCGGTTTGAATGTTATCATCAACTGGTATCTTAGCTAAATGTTTGATTCTTTCCAGTATGTCTGGTGTGCCTTCCAGACCGTTGATTGTGTCAGTGATAGATATCATGTCGCCATCTTCTGTGTAAGATATCTGCCAGTGGACATCGTAAAACAATGAACTGACTTCGAGCATCTTCTCGATCAGAGCTTCGGCAAGACCTGGAAATCCTTCGAATTTGTATTTGTCCCCACGTTCCATGGAGATTTTAACCAAATGGTGTAGAGCGTAATCTTGCTCATCTTTAATGCCTGATCTCAGAGAACAGAGGCAACGAACATAGATGTTAGGTCCATCAAAACCAGCTTCACGAATCATTAGTACCCACTCTTGAGACGGAATAACAATCTCAGAGGAAACATTAGAAAACTTACTGCCGGGTAACATCATCCCCCTTGGAATCGCACTAGCTTTGGCACCTTCTGCGGCCGCAGCTGCATCCTTCAATGCCTTCTGGCGTCGCGCAAACTCGATGGGGTTATTTCCAGGTGTAATTATAGGTCGCAGTGTCAATGGCATCTGGAGTCGAGGTTCGTAATTTGTGACTGCGAGAGACATATTTTCGGTGCCAGAGGAAGGGTTATGTGAGAAGGGACCACCAACTCGTGGCATATGATGTTGATGCGAATGGGAGGGTGTCTGATGTTGAGGCAAGTGGTGCTGTGGAGTTGGTGGAGGGTGGGAAGTCGCGGAGGGATGTTGTCGAACTTGTCGAGATGGTTGGGTATCGGGTTGGAACAATACCCGCTGTGGGGGAGCTTGTCGTAGACCTCGAGTCATTCTACCTCCAGATCCAGGTGTCTCTTCACTTCCATTTCTATCGCGCACAGGTGTACCATCATCACCAGAAGCCTCCGAATTCTCAGTACCAAGCATGCCCGTCTCTCTACGAATCGAGGGTCTGAAATTCTCCATCGTCCGGAAAAGAAGCCCGCCTCCTTTAGCGGTCGTATCTTCCAAGATTTCACGGGGAGGTGGTACCTTGCCATGGTACGTTGAGATTTCATATGCGGCGAGGTATTTGTAATATGTTGTTTTGAGACTAAATGCCAGCGCAGGTAAATTATTAGCTCCCAAGTTGAAATCTGAACCAAGCTTTCTCCAGGCAAGTTTTTCATCGCTGACTTTATCGTAGCCACCGCGCTCAATTACAGTGTTGTAAAGGTGCAACAGGTCGATTGTCTTAGTTCCAACTCGTGGTTCAGGATCGAAATGTGTGCCTCTCTTTTCATGATAGACTCTAAGTTTTGCGATAAAATCCTCATATTCGGGAGTATGAACGATTGAGGTATCGTGGTGAATAACTCTTGGGGGCGCCATTGTAATATCCTGCCATGCGATATTTGTGGCGATCCAATGGTTGTCCAAAAAAAAACCTCTTTTGATGCGACAATTAAATCAACGCGTAGAAATTGCGACGGCGACGCGATCGGTCGTTAGAGGTTGTGAGCTCCGGACTGATTTTTGGGCGAGAAATGTATAAATGCCCTAAATTTAAGGTACTAATTATTTCATACGACATGAACGCTAGGTGGAGGACCGTGCGTTGTATGACCAAAGCTTACCTAATGGCACAATACTTGCCATAGTTCAGAATTTGATGAAGCTATCTCCAACTTTGAAAAATCGTCCGTACCTTCACGAACAACAAACTGTCTTCAGTTCAATTCCATGAATAATTTCAGTAGAAAAGGACAACCATCTGAAAGGAATCCAATCAAAATCGGTTGATATAGGGACAGCGACACTGATATGACCACCATCCTAAGGTTGTCAATGTCACCATTACTATCACTCAAACATTGATCTCAAACTGACAAATTCCTGTTACTGACTTCCATAGTATTTATCATCTCAATCTCAAGGTTCTCTATATATTACTCCTGTTCTATTCCGTCTCTCCTATCTCCTGTTTCTCCATTCTTTTCTCAATATATCATCTATGCAGTCATTGTCGTTTATTTTTCCTTCAAATATTCTTAATTTCTCAGTTCGAGATGTCTCGTTTCTTCTCTCGAGAACCTCCCACTTTCCCACAATCGCAATTAAATTCGGCCATCATTCTTCCTCTTGTCAAGTTCTCATGCTCTTCAACCAATCAAGGTGATGCCACGGGTGCTCAATGGACTCATTACTCGAGAAGTGATCTTGAACTTGTGATTCAAGAGGTGCAAGTTAGTAGTTCAGGGAATGAAAAGCACTTATTGATGAAAGTAGTGGCAGGTGCTGAGTATCTGGTATGTGATAAATCTCTGTGTGAGGCTTTCATTGTCGTAACACCTTTCAAGGAAGAACAGGATTTAAATGATATCATGAGGGTTTACAAGAACTTCGTTCTATCTCCAGGTAGCGAGATTCCAGTGAGAGTAGTGGTTAAGCCTCCACTTCTCGCATTGCGTTACCCAAAGCTCAATGATGTAAGTCAAGAACGCTGCAGGTTTCTTTCTTCCCTTTCATAGCAGCTGACATTAGCTCTTTAGGTTCGTAGGTTGCAATTCAGGTTTCGTGGTGACTCAGACTTCGATCAGGTCCTCAATATCTTGACAAAATTGGGTTTGACAGCAACAGAAAGTTTATCGTCAGGGCCTTTCTTGCAATCCCGTCCACCAACTGCAGACTCGACGTCTGCTGTAATATCTAATGGACGTTCTTCAGCTGTAGGTTATCTTCCTTTAACTCCAAGCAGCGAATTCAAAGTTCCCATGCGGCCAGACTCAGCTAGTTCTATACTTCAGAGGCCAAGTAGCTCGTATACTTCCCGATCCGACGATCACCTCTACATTAGACCGCAATCTGCCATGTCCATATCTTCATTTATGCCTCAGTCCAAACCATCTGCCGAGCCACTCAATAGAGCGCAATCATTATATGTTTCTCAATTCGAGCGAGAGGTATGTCATGTTTTTTTCATTTGGGTTTATTTGGTTTTAATCTTTCAATAGCAACGACAAACTCAATCCTCAAACTCTGTACTGAATACCTCAGATAAGGTGTCTGCAAATGGTAATGCACAAGTGAATCGAATTTTGTTGCCAAAGCCAGAAGAATCCCAACGTCGGTTTTCTACCTCGCCTTTCTTCGAAACACAAAGGAAGCATTGCCTACCCGATAGATTGACTTCATTCCCTTCGGTCAATGATCTACATAGTTCAAGAAAAGAAATACGTGAAACTGCACTAGATCCTTTCAGTCCAGTCGAAGATTGTTCATTACATCGTTCGACTGAGTATCCGTTCTTTGGTGGACCAGGAAAACGCCCAATATCTCTTCCAGCCGAGAATGATATTTGCCTGGGCCTTCCTATACCACCAAAGCGACAATTACCATTTGCGACTGTGAAAGATCCTTTGAGACCCAAATCTGTATCCGTAGCCGATACCAGTAGACCAGTTCAAGTTCCAGAACAGCGAAAGCGACCGCTTGAAGAGTTCATTGGGGAAAACGCGTCAAGTGGGAGTATCACGCCTGCTAAAAAGCCAGCAAAGAGACGTGTTGCAAGTCGCAAGGGTACTACTCATCTACCAGAAATTAATGGCCTATCAAGTAAAGCTTTTCCTTCAAAAGACAGTTCAGCAAGTGACCCCCTTGACATCCCAATGCAGACAGAAAAATTGCCTCCTCTCGAAGCCAGGACCATTGCAACACCAATCGCATCAAATACAGCGCCACCAAAACTGCAAGCAGAAGGAATAAAGGCTAGACAGCAATTTGTACCAACTATCAAAATTCCCATGACTCTAAAAATGGTGGATAGATCTACTCAAACTCAAACTCTTTCTGGTCGAGACCACACAGCGGCTCTCAAACCTGCTTCGAATACTCCTGTCGTAGACCATCAGTCGACACGACCGACAGCCACTGTTCTACAGGAAGATTTGGATCTCGTCGTGTCAAGATACAGTTCAGGCTCGCGGGTAAATCTGCCGCCCAGTTACAACGATCTCCCCGATGACAAACGGCACAAAATGCTCAACGATTTCATAATCAAGAATTTAGAGAACGACGACTTTCTCAAATTAGCGGAGGATATGGATGTTTCTTGGCGTAGGATCGGTCTTACAAGATAGTTGAGCTTTGTTAAGTTAGTGTGTCAATAGTCATGGGTGGAAGAAAACGGCATTTGGCTATTAGATAAATCTGATGCTTTATTCTTGCTGGGTACGGGTAGCACGAACTACGCTTTTATAATTGGCTAGATATCTAGAAAGTTGCGAATAATTTAACACTACAGCGCTGATCATCTTCTGCTAACTTTACAGAATTACACAACAGTACACAAAACTTCTCGTCTGTATCTGAGCCCAGCCCAAGTGTGCGCCGTTATATACTTTACATCACGACGAGCTTAGTAGCCTCAAGATCACTCAATTCCCTCAACCATTCCGTCACCATTCCCCACCAATAGAGTATTGGAAGACTCGTGTAAAAACTTTCCCTCCTGTCATACCCCATACTTGGGCCGCTCCCTATACGTTTAGCGTTTATACCATATAAGTATATATGATTGAGAGGGATCTCGTATATTTAAAGGCTGACTTACCGCATTCAATGAGACTCCTGTGAACATCAACGTAATGAAAACTCTTTCTGCGCCATTATTTCCATTTGGCCGCTCTGCAGCAATCAAATGCCGATTTATAGGTCGATAATTTGGTATTCGATACTGATCTCGAGGCCAGGACGAGGGATTATCGACGATCTCTGGTATATTTGAAGTATTCGGCGGTACTGTCATACCATTCATTCCCCTATCGCCACCAGTGTGATGAATGTCATATTCGGCCAATGTCTGGCGGGAAGAGATGGTGATGGGATTATCCGTTATTGTGGTCGACATTATTTCAAAAGGAACAGAACGAAGTTATTGCTGCAATAGAGATTCTTTTAAGGGAGATAACGGCAGCTACCCAAGTATTTCTCGAATCAGTCTTCGAACACCCGTGGTTGTACGGTCCGACGGGACACTAAAAAAAATTGACTAGTGGATATCCGCTGATCTATCAATTCGTGTATTTTAGGAATTGTTGAAATTGTTTTTTCAGAAATAGAAGAATAAAATCGTGAAATTTGATATCAAACAGTCGAAGAATTAATTTGTTAAAAATTTGAAAATTGAGAAGTGTTCCGTCAATCCATGCACCGTCTGGTGGAACAAATTTTTGGAATTTCGGGGAAACTCCCCACCCTCCACATTCCGCCAACCCCTAGCCTCTCCCCGCATCTCGGATGAGGAGTGTTTTGATTCCCGTAAATTTTATAATATCCATAACTACTGTATTCAATTTAAGATGTATCATTACATAACCTCAGAAGAAATTTGTAGGATTTTGCAGTACAGGTGTCAACATGGCATCATTAGGCATTGACAATCTACGAGCATCTGTAATTGATGGTAGATCCGACAACGTTAGATACAGACAAAATGAGCTTCAAAGTCTCCATAAAGTTCTACGAAACAATGTCGACAGGATCACATCAGCAATCTCAGAAGATCTCTTTGGCCACGTTCAGAAAAACGATACTGAAGTCCTCTCCGTGTTTTACCTTGCTTCTGATGTTATTCGGAGATCCTATCAAACGCTCAACTTCAAGGAATCGATAAGCAATGAATATAAGGTTGCTAATGGTATAGATTTCTCGTCACGTAAAATTGGAAAGGGATTAGTGGTCATTCGGCCAACAACACACACAAGATTTTACTCAATCATATGTCCTATAGCAATTGCTATCGCTGCCGGGAACTGTGTCTGTTTAGAGGTACGTGGGAAAGATTTCTCGTGATAGCTACGAAATACATACTGAGAGATGACTAGCTTGGGGACACAACTTCGAAAGTTGATAGCATCTTGAAAGAATTGCTACCCCAAGCCTTAAACAACGACACATTTTACATCTCACCGAGGAATCTGCAAGACTCCTCAATCCTTGAATCGGCACTACTAGTCGATCAAACAAGCAATTCTTCAACCCCAAACATCTATCAACTCATATCAAAGTCAACAGACCGAACAGTTGCAGTTGTTGATCGAACAGCAGACATTGAAAGTGCAGCAGAATCTATTGTCACTGCTCGATTTTCTTTCCAAGGAACTTCGTCATATAGTCCCGATTTAGTCATCGTCAATGAATTCATCAAAAGCGATTTTATAGAAGCTTGTACGAGATACGCGAGCAAGTTCTTTTCCTCCAATAGCAGTAGCCAGAGCAGACAGAACGATGGGATTTCCGCCACCAAAAAGGCACTCAAGGATGCTGAAAACAAAAAGCAAATCTCAATTTTTGGATCTAGTAACTTTGTTCTTGTTGATGTTGTGGATAGGTAAATATATCAATTTCTATGCTTATTCCCAACAATCAAAACGTCAGCTAAGATAATCCAGGGCATCAACCATTACAGAGATGAAAATCAGCGGCTGCCACCTCCTAATCACGGGAAGCACAAGTTTAGTAGATGCCATCATGACGCAGAAATCAAAGTGCGTTCACCAAGTTTCATCCCAGACTCTCACATCCGGTACTAACAACAAATTCCCAGATCTCCCTTACTCGCCCTGTACATCTTCTCCGACCCATCCACCGCAAAATTCCTCGCGCAACATCTCAACGCCAACACCACTTACATAAACCACATCCCACTACACCTCCTCATCGGACCCGCTGCTCCCGACACCCCTCTCCCCATCCCCGCACTCCACACATATAGCGTGGAGATGTTCTCATCTCCTCGTCCGCAGTACATTGCTCTCCCGCCAGCAGATCTCTCGCTTCTCGACAAGATTCGTGCGGGGGGATCAGAGAATCACGAGCTCGTCGAAAGGATTCGCAAGATGGCTGTCAAGGCGCTGCCGGAGACGGGGCAGGCGCCCGGTCACGCGATTGGATTTTTTGAACAGGGGATTTTGTTGGGTGGGGGCTTGTTTTTGTCCGTGCTGCTTCCGGTTTTGGGTTATGTTTCTTGGGTTGGAGGGAGGTCTGCTTGGGGGGTTGTTTGGAGACTGTGCGCGGGTAGAGCTTGAGTGGGTGTTCTTTCTTTGGCAATGTGGAAATAGGAGCTTGCTTTTTGTGCGAGGATGTTTGTTTGTTTGTTTGGGTTGTATCATTATTATAATTATTATTATTATGGGATTAAATATTTCGTCTTCGGATATGTATTGCGTGGTGATAAACCCCTATCTGTCATTTATAGCGAGATGTGAGAGATCGCGTTCAGTGGGTTCCTGAGCCCTGAATGTGAAAATAAAGAGGTGTTTCTTCCCCGTCTGTCGCCTTTGACAAAGTTTAATAATGGAATTAATGAAAAGGAGAAGCAACTTTACTAGTCGCTGGGATTCTTTTGAGAGAAGGAAGGGACCAAAATCAAAAGCACAATTATAATCATAACCACAAAATATCTATGTAATACCCTCTCTCGATACTAAAAATCAATACGAAATCTCAAATCTCAACTCTTAAATTTGATTTATCACTTACTTAGTTAGTTAACCTTATATTTAAAATATAGAGTTACTGAAATATTTACATGAAAGAAAATAAAAGAAAACTAAGGAAAAGTTTTTTTTAAAAAGGGGTTTTAGAGTAAGGAGACGAGATGATATACTCTAGAAGCTGTTTATAAATCCAAATCCAAATCCAAATCCAAATCCAAACATTTCCTCCCTTCCTCTCCTTCTCATATGCCCGTCCTCCGAATGCCCATTTCCCCATCCCCATTCCCATCTCCTCGCTTCCCCATTCCCCCCTCCCCTCCCCCCTTCCAAACCCACCACCTCAGAAATTCACCCAAAGAAATTCTCCAGAACACAAGCGAGGAAAACCGCACATTCCTCTATGAAATCCACTCGAGTTTCGCAGTCCAAATTTTCGTAAGATAGGTACCTACCAACTAACCAATAATAGTCGGCTCTCGCAAACGGCCTCCTAGTTCCTAGTCGGAGAAAGCGGTTGTCCCCATTCAAAAAATATTATACTATTTGAAAACTAATCATATTTGTGAATTCCATAAAATCACAGCAATTCAATGATATTAAACTTGTGATTTTATTTTGCGAATTGAATAAATTACCTACCAAAAAATGTAAGGGGACAACTGCTTTTCAAGGATAACCCCTTTCCCCATTTAGGAACTAGGAGGCTGTTTATGAGAACCGACTATTATATAGAATATTGATTATTGACTGTTGAATATAAATACTGAATACAAATACTAAAATGATTATTAAAATCAAAACAAAACTGTCCACAGGTCCATGTAGATGGGTACATGAGCAGATAGGTAGATAGATAAATAAATAAACAAATAGTCAAAATGAAAAATACCTACCTAGTATCCCCATCAAACCCATCAAACCCATCCAATCATTCACAATTCACAATTCACAAAAATCCACACCCAAAATCTATCTATCCCAGAACACAGTGTGAAGTATTCGACGACACACGGAGATTCTCAGATATACAAGCTCACGTGAAAATCGAGATGAACAAAAGATTATCCAAAAGCAGCTATTTCATCCTAAGAAAGAGATCCCCTTCCGAAAATCTCGTGATATTATATGCTTTTACATATACTTTATTTTCCATGTATTGTTCTTTGTTGCTGGAAGACATAGGAGCCTGCTTATATGCAGATGACATGATGAAGCTGGGAAGATTCAAACCCTTGAAATGGTGAATTCAAAATTCAAAATTGGCTTGGGTCCCAAGCAGTCATGTAACACTACCTGATAGCCGGACGGTGTAGTTCGTTTATTAACGTGGAAGGCGACCATTCAAAACAGATTTGTCGAGATTAGGGCTGAATTGAGGGGCAATCGGACGACGTGCGGGGGAATTGTGGTATGCCGTGTAACATCAAGCAGTAATACTTACAGCTGTGTGGTAAGCTTATACGCCTGAAAAGTCTTTGAAATATGCCACGTGTGTTGTTCGCTATAGTCACGGTTCAATTCATAATTCATCTCAAACCACGTATTTCAACAATTTCTGGCGGCTCCAGGTGATGTAGTGACGTATCATTCAATTCGTGCCAATAGTATGAACCCTCATACAAGAAGAGTTCTTTTCTGGTTCGTGTTCAGAGACAATCTGCTATTCGTTGTCATCGAAATCCTTAAACATAGTAGTTGCCCAATTAGACAACGAACATTATGAAATCTTGTTTGAAACAATCATAACTACCACTTTAATATGCCGTTCAGTTTGGATCAGGACTCGAGACGACTTACTTGGTACTGCAGAATCGGATACGTGACAAGTTATCTGTGTATTCTCAGACTCGTTCGATGGCAAAAGATGGATAACGATGTGTGAAGAGCAGTCAAGTAAACTCTTCCTGAAGCGTTTGTATGTCCTGAACCCCTTGATTATGTTGAGCAGGAAGAAACAATACACATACCGCTTTAGGATTTATATCATCTTGGCACTTGTCTCAGAATTTACTGAACCATGGCTCAGGCTTCGAAAGCAGCAAAGTACTGAGTACAGTTCTTTCTTCCGTCATCACCCAAATAATATGGACTAGGAAAGATTTGAAACAGAAATCACCTGCTCGTCACCACCAACATCATCATGGCAACAACCATGCATCTATACCCACCTCCATCTCAGTCGTCAACTTTGCCTCAGTCATCAACTCTGACATAACCACCAAAGGATTGACTACAAAAGCCGTGCAATCTGGAATCTCAAAGAAATATGATCACCTTCACTATGGAAGCATCGATAAGTTGACCTGTAACAGGAAGGAGGATTCGGATGCTCAACATCATCATGACCACAATACCTCTACAACTGCTTCAACAACCAATAGTACAGTTAGAGGTATTAATCTGCCTCGGGGTGCACATAAGTATTCATATACCAATGCCCATCTTCATATCAAGTACTGAGATAAAATAGAAATAAGAACTTACTTGATTGCCATCACCACGCTTGGGGACAGCAACGATGTGAACATCATCACTATGACAGTGCACTTGCAATAGCATGTACTTCTAATTCAACTGCCAGCAGATCGACTATAAGAGGTGATCAATCCTCAACTTCCGAAGAAGTCGTTCTCGATCCTGGATCACAAGACGAGCAGCTAGAAAGTGTTGGAAGCTGGATGGAAGAGTACGATGATAAGTATGATGGGAACCATCCACAAGAGGTGGATTCAAGCGACACCGAGGAGCCAAAGAAGAGGGAAAGAGATGGTTAGGTAATGAAGTAGAATGATGAGATTCTGATGCTTATAGGTAATGCCTGGTTTGATATGATCCTATTGTTTCCAAAGAACGTTAAAGGAGTGGGATGAAGTGTTTTGATGGCGCTGGTGGTAACAAGGTTATGACTCCTCAATAAAATCAGCTTATCAAGCAGGAAAACTACTACTTTCCCATTCCTCGGTGTGCTCACTTTGGGTGATGATGATATATGCACTTGCTCTAGATAATTCCACGGGTCATCCTTGACTCCAGAGTCCATATCATAAAATGCATCAACCCAATAGAACCATATGAGAAGATCGAGCTGATACCTCCACGGTGAGACATTAACCAACCAACAAAGCTGTAGAGCCCACGATGAATAATTTTTCCATCGCTTCGTCTTCACAAATTCCAATACCAAATAGTCATATATCTCTCCACGGAGAATCTCCACCGTGCACCCCCAATCCTCCACCCCCACGCACCTTTCCACTCGCTTCCCATCGCATAATCTCGGGCACTTACGGTTAGGCATCTGACGCGGAGGAATAAATTTCCGGTGGTGGAGAGTTTTCGTGATCTGTTCGAATCTCGATGTCTCGAAATTTCAACACTTTCCACACATTTCATTATATTGTATTATACCATCAAACTCAGCAACCCGCGAGAAAGAATGCGATATCGCATGCGCAATAGGAGAACGAGAAATTATCGGAAGCATGTTAGAGTGATAGACGGATTGAGATGATTGTGGGAAATTGGAGGCGCTTGTTGATGATGAATCTGAATATGGGTATGGTATGGGATGGTATGGTATGGGATGGTATGGTATGGGATGGGATTGTGGGGAGCTAAGCTGGATAGCTATTTAATAGGTGCAAGTGGATTGGTTGATGTAATTTGACATGTGTGAGTGCGCTTGAGCTTTGCTCTTTTGGTGTAACGGGATGAAGATGCGGTAGAATGATGGAAGGGCCGAGACTGTTTTCAGCCTTTGATATCGACCTGCCTAGTAGAAAGTTTGATGCATGAAGGAGACTTCTTTTGTGTGTCTGTCTGGCTGTCTGGCTGTCTGGCTGTCTGGCTGTCTGGCTGTCTGTCTTATAATTTGATTTTTGGAAGAGAAGATAGAAACAATATGTGATCCACTGGTATTTGTAGTAATAGTAAAGCTTGATAATAATCAAAAGAAACTGCATCGCGTGGAGAATCGTGGCTCATGTCTCTTGTCTCATGTCTCTTGTCTCATGTCTCTTGTCTCATGTCTTACCTGGGCATGTTCAAGTCACGGGAGAGCGGAGACTACAGATGCCGCGTTATCCCCATCACAATAGGAAGGGATGTGTTATTGGGTATTGGGTGTGGGGACGCTAGACCATTTAGAGGATAAGCTACCCCGCATTTTTGTGAATCTCTGGGTATCAAAGCAAAGGGATGCCAAGTGAGACGATACACATGCACCTGGGTGGAATTATGGATCGATTCGATATATCTGCCGCGTATACGAGGATATACATATGAGGGATGAGTATGAGTGTCAGACTACGAGTATGTATGTGTATCAGTATCAGACTATGAGTATGAGTATGAGTATGACTATGACTATGTATGTGTATCAGTATCAGACTATGCTTATGATTATGACTATGAGTATGAGGGTATGTATATCAGTATCAGACTATGAGTATGAGACTATGAATATGAGTATCAGACTATGACTATAAGACTATAGACCAGGAAATCATCGCATAGCAACTTACATCAACATCCTGAATAAAGAGAAACATCCACAAGAGATCAACAGACCAAAAAGAGAAATATCAATCATGTGGCTACGCAATAAGAATATGCTTCAATGAGAACAAGGCTAAAGTCATCTCTTTCTCTTTGTTGTTCCTGTTGTCCCTGTTGTATGACATGAAGAATCTCCGAAAACAGATCACTATGCATCAAGGAATTACATCAGGCTGAGAGATATCGTTCTACATCCCCCATTGGGTAGGTAGATATTACCAAAGCTATATCAGACCTTTGAAGTATCACCTCGGGAAAACAAGAAATGAGAAACCTGCACCCTTGCACCCTTGCACGATATCAACAAACGATGTGATGATTCGCACAGAACATCGAGAGTTGCATAGGCATGAGCATGAGCATGAGCATGAGCAGTAGCAGTAGCAGTAGCATCAATCTTAGCATCAAGACTAACAAGAAACATTCCTTCCTTTCGTTTGATAGCCAGAAGAGCAACCGGTGCATCCATACCAGAGCAGGTATAGCATCGTCTCATCAAACTCAACCCCTTCTGCACACCAAAAGTGCCTTGCAGCCGCAGCCAAACAAAACAAGATTCAATCAAATCAAACCTTCGACCCCGCACCCAATAATTGATCCTACCACTCTTGCTTCACGATACCAAGTCGGCCAACGGGAACTCAACATCATCCAGCCAATACGTTGAACCCATCAAATCCTGGAATACTTAATCATTGTCGTGCTTGTCTTCCGATACATTTCATTTCATTTCATTTGATCTCATTTGATTTTTACTCAAAGTCTCCAGCTTCATTTCTCTACATCATCTCACAGCCACATCGTAAACGACGTTATCTGAATCTTCCATGTCTTATCAGCACAGGGCTGTACACTATTGATATTGACTAGGGAGACGATCGACTGTGCATATCGACCCAAATACTACCAGCCAAGCCCACTTTCTGTCCCAGAGGTACGCGACGGTAATCCGGTTGGAATAATCCGGTACACGGAGCATTTCAAGTGAGTAATCGACGTTTCTCTATTGTTCGATATTCTTTACCAAGGTTATCTACCTTACCGCTCATACCGATTTCGCATGCTTCTCTCGAACTTCCCAAGGGCTTCGTTTGTTTCCGGACTCATTCCCGATCAATCCCATGTCCGTTCATACGTTTGATGACTCCTGGCTCTTTTACTCAGATCTATGCAAATAGTCCAATGATATGGATTAGATTCCCCACAGCCCACAAGAATCAAGGTCATTCTTGGATACCTATGTACATATAAACACCATGTCCCACGTCTCTTCTTCCATCATGAAAGATATAGAGTCATTCGGGCTAACAATTCACGGCTGCCTACCGAGCAAGAAACCTGCTCAATATCATATCAATCTACCTTGAATTCATACATATCCTCTTTATCCAACCATCCACAATGTCCACCACCAACTCCATCAAGCAAGCTGCCGAAGCAGCACGAATTAGAACATCAGAAGCAATGGAGACTACCAAACGACTTGCCGACTCTGCCAAAGCAGATCCCATAGCTGTTAAAAACGATATCCTTCACACTCCATTCATGCGTGCCGCTCTCCCTTTCATCAATGGAGGTCTGGCAGGCATGACAGCTACCACCGTCATCCAACCCATTGACATGATAAAAGTGCGTCTCCAACTCGCTGGTGAAGGAATCCGCACCGGTCCCAAACCCACCCCTCTATCCGTTACCCGCGAGATTCTCGCCTCCGGCAAAGCACTAGACCTCTACACCGGTCTCAGCGCAGGCCTCCTCCGCCAAGCCGTCTACACCACCGCCCGCCTTGGCTTCTTCGATAGTTTCATGACGACCCTCTCCGCTCGCTCAAAAGAAAAAAATACCACCATCGGCTTCAAAGAACGCGCCGCAGCAGGTCTCACAGCTGGTGGCTTGGCGGCCATGATAGGCAATCCTGCAGATCTCGCTCTGATCCGCATGCAATCCGATGGATTGAAACCACTAGCTGAACGCAAAAATTATAAATCCGTCATCGATGCTCTCACATCCATTACCAAATCCGAAGGCATCACTGCTCTCTGGGCGGGGTGCGCCCCCACGGTTGTGCGAGCCATGGCTCTTAATTTCGGACAGCTGGCATTTTTCTCCGAAGCAAAATCACAACTCAAGACACGCACGGATTGGAACCCCAAAACACAAACACTTACCGCTTCAGCCGTGGCCGGTTTCTTTGCAAGTTTCTTCAGTCTGCCGTTTGATTTTGTGAAGACGCGATTGCAGAAACAGGGCAGAGGAAAAGATCGGGTTTACAAGGGCATGGGAGATTGTTTTATAAAGGTCGCGAGAGAAGAAGGCATGATGAGATTTTACAGAGGGTTTGGTACGTATTATGTGAGGATTGCTCCGCATGCTATGGTTACATTGATTGTGGCGGATTGGTTGGGTTTTATGACTAAGTAAGTGGATGTGGTAGGGTGTGTGGCTGGAAGCTGAGGAGCGGAGTGGAATGGGGAGAGGGAAGTGGGTCCCGGTTTGAGGTTGGAAGACATGCATGTGGATGGGTTGATGGATGAATTTTTGATAATGCAGCATTGTTTGATGGATTGCTTGGGATGCAATTGGAATTGGGATTGGAATTGGTTGATGAAATGGAGTTACAAGTTTAGGATACCGATTTTGGGGTTGGATTTTTCTCGTTCAGCACATTTGGATTAGGATGTAGGATCTAGGGTAATTACTCACTTGGGAATGAGATTCTTCTTCGTCAAGATTCTTCAATACATTCCAAACTGTTTATTTATATTTAAATTCATTGCTCTCGTTTTTCCCCCTCTTCTCAAAGCGTTTGAAGAGAATTTTATCTATTTATATATTCATATATTTTGGGATCAGACAAGAAGGCTATTCAATTTATGAGAGAGGTCTGACTCCGTGGAAGTCACGATTTCTACATCATTTAGCTAATACAATGTATACCTCAGTAGGTATGTAACCAGACAAACCAGAGTCACCTCCCACGCGAATGAAAAACAACTCGGATTTTTCACAGAGTGTGTACTCATATACCTAGATTATATCTAGATAGGTGAGATTATGATTATAATTATAATCACAATTGTAATTTTACATCCCATATCATCAGTCAGCTTGCTAATTTACATTTCATCCTTGGAGCTAGCTGGGTGGACGAAATATGGAAATTTATGGAATGGAATGGAATGGTATTTCTGAGGAGGTGATTAGGGCTTGGTTGGATGTTGTGTGTGGAGGTAGAGTGTGGTGTGGTATGGTATGGTATGGTATGGTATGGTATGGTATGGTATGGTATGGTATGGTATGGTATGGTATGGTATGGTAT
>PQXL01000422.1:0-35171 GCA_004916875.1 Botrytis galanthina
TTCTTATTATTCTTATTATTCTTATTATTCTTATTATTCTTATTATTTATTTTTTAATAGTAAAATAGTAGTATCACGGTGCGAGTTGGGTACTAGGTAAGATATATGATATTCTACAAGGTCCACGGGTGTATACAGGAGGAGGCGGGGAGGCGCCGACTATATGGGCGGTGGTTGCCTAAGGCATCCACATAACTACGTATTGAACCCGTGACAAGTAGAATAGTAGAATAATGTTTTCTTATTTAGTTTTTTATTTAGTTTCTTATTTAGTTCCTTTTTATAAACTTTAATATAGATTCTAATTTAGATTCTAATTTAGATTCTAATTTAGATTCTAATATTTAAAAACGTCTAAGGCAATTGTGCCTCAGGCATTAATACCTTTGCTTACAAATAAATCCTCAAATCTATCTCCATCAAGCTTTCAATTCAATCAATTGATTTTATCATTATTATAGGGCTTAACCTAAAACTAATTAGATCATTGGAAAGCCCTCAATTGCTTTAATCTACTTGCTTCTTTTTTTATCGAATTTTCTTTTCTTTCAGGGTTGTATACTAAATTGAAATAATTTTATAAAACCTACCCCCCAACCCAGCCCTATTCGACCAGAAAAACTAAGCTCCAACCAATAGAAAGTTTCACACATTACTTATAACCAATCAGAAGGGGTTTTATGAATCTGCAAATATGAAAATGGCCTGCTATATAGAAATAAATCATTACATAATACATAATTACTTGACTTGCTTCTACGAATCCATTACGCCTAATATTTTATTAGATCTAATATTGTGTTCAATAAATGAATTTATTTGAGCTAATATATATTAGGCTCAATATTGCGTTCGGTAAAAGCAATATTAGATCTAATATGACTAATATATTAGCTCTAATATCAAAAACAGGTCGATCCGAACGAGCCCTCAATACAGCCGGTTCAAGTGGAGAAACTCAAGTCACATTCATTGCCCACGCCTCAATTATTAGAAACTCTTGCAAAAGTGCTTGATCTTAGGACCGGAAGTTTCTCAGATTCTACACATATGGACACGATTCATGTACGCAAGTAACCTCGGGATTTCTTGTATTACACAAGAGCATTTGATATGAGTGCTGCTGATTGATTTGTAGGAAACTGACAACTAAAACTAGAAATTATTGTGGACATAAAGTTCGCTCTGAATTAATGAAAACCAGTGGATGAGGTTTATAGACTTGAGTGCCTAGAGAGCATAACCGCCAGACTACCAATACATGCGTCATCAATAGCTTGCTATAGACGCTAAATCACACTATCAAGTCCAAAATACTGGACTCCGTTAACTGCGCACTCCTATCATTCCCAGAAGCGCACAATGACTTCTCAGTGCATATCTCTCCATGATTATCTCATGCTAAAAGGACGATAGAGCGATTTGGACTTGTTGTTATTCGTAGGAAGTAGCTTATTGTCCGCAGGTTTGTCCGCAGGTTTGTCCGAGGCGATTTTATTTCCCGAAGTCTCCATGCTAATAGCGTCCTTCATAATTGGTGCTTCGGTCATCAGTTTATCACCAGCAGAGTCTTCGCTGAGAGTTTCCTCGATAATAGATTTGTTGCTAACCGAATTCTCGTGGGTAGAATTTTGGTCCACAAATTGGCTACTGGTCTTGCTTTCGTCGGAAGCTTTCTCGTCCCCAGATTTTTTACTGCCAATTTTTTCACCAATGTGCCCACCACCAACAAACTTGGTTTCTACCACCTTATCTTGGGCGGACTGTTGAATTACTCCTGAGCTTGTAGAACTATTAGGATTGCTTGGCCGGTATTGTCTGAGGAAGCTTGTGTAGGGAGAAGCATGAACAGAAGAATTTATGGGATTGTTATTAATCTTCGGCCTTTTGTTATGACCATCCGAAACGGTAACGTAAGCCTCATTACTAGGTTCGGTTCTTTTTGTATTGACTTTTTGCAAGTGATTTGTCTTGTCGTCTTGCTTCACATTGACAGAACTGGACCTGGTCTCCTGGTCTTGTGCGATATTGTTAATCTTCACATCACCCTGATTGTCGTTCGTAGGAACGGATGTGTTTCGTTTGGGTGTGCTGAGACCTTTCACCTTGGCACTGACCTCTGTACCACCAGTATCAGTGGCTCTTTTCTGCTTTTTTCCTCTTGTAATACTATGCCCTTGTTTTGCCGACCGTCGATCAAGAGTTTCACTTCTTATCTTCTTTGGCTCTGCCGGTTTTACTTCGCGTTGACTGATAAGACTATTAATAGGTGTGCCAGGATTGACCGGAGAACTAAAATGCCTAGTTGCGTCTTTGCTATGCATAGGAGACATTTTTGCTGACGAAGGACGAGCATGTTCATATCCAGCTCCAGGAGACAAGACAGGTGAACTTGGATGGCGTGCATAATCTCTCGACGTAAGGCTTTCGATACGTATGTTTGTCGATTCCGGTGACGGCGTATCTAAGATTACAATCACATCTTTGTCTTGGGCACTGACCGAATTGTTGGTGGCAGAGAAACAATTTCCGGTCTTGGTGCGTGTTGTACTGCTATGAGACAGTACTAACTTTCCTTCGTGAGAGGTTGGTGAATCTTGTCCATGGTTGTCTCGACCACTAAAAACTGGCTCGAGAGCTGGTACACTAGGAATAGGACGTTTGGATCCACCACCAAATCCCTGAGCTCTATTCGGGTACTTATCATCTCGAATCTGTGGCGCAGGTAGGATGAAGCCCACAGGAACTTGTGAGGTCTGTGAATATTCTACACCGTCGTTATATTTACCACCTGCCATATTAAAAATGGTACGCGATGCCTTATCGCGAGCAGTGGGTGGTTGGTACTGTACACCGGGGTGTAAGCTAGACGGCTTTTTACCTTTGACTGATAGGGTGACTGGCAATAAAGAATGAGGTTGCCCTTGAACTGACTGAGAAAATTTTGGCAGTTGCAGATGACCTGTTTTTGGCTGCAGTATTGATGGAGTTCCGGACGAAGATGTTCGACTCGAGTGCATGATATTATCGCCTGAGTTACCTCGTCTTGTGCTATGTTCTGCGAGAAGAGCTTCTAAATTTCTCGGATTATCCCTGCTCGCAGGCGCCATGGGACGTGGAAAGTGGCTGCCCAATGGTATGGTTCTCGCCTCTGGAATTTGCATTGTATTCACACGATCGATGCTGCTAATCCTTGCATAGTTTGCCGCTTCCGCCATTGTTTCCATGTTTGGAAGAACAGAGAGACCTGTTAGTAGGTGTCGTTAGTATGCGGATCAATAGAAAGGTAGATATGCACTTACCTCGAGTACGACGGGCTTGATTGACTAAGTTGTTCTTGATATTCCAAAACCACCCAAGATGATCAATCATCTGGTCAATAAATGCGCCATCTTTCTCTAGCCTTAATTCCCACTCAAGATCATTCCAGACTTTATGCGCCGAGGTGAAAATATCATTTGGTATCCAAGGTGGTTGAATAGGACGTGGGGAATGATTTACTTGAACTCTGGGACGTGTGGATACCCACGTATAAAATTGAAGCATATTTTGGTACACGCGAAGCAGATCATCCGCCGCCTTCTCGTTGCCTGGATTCAAAGTACCGATTCTCTGAAGTTCATCAATAATATCGTGGGCCCAAGCGGTGATGCTATGACGATTCATCGATGGGAGATCGTTCTTGGATCGCGCAAATGGGTTCAACATATTGTAGTTTCTCGATTTCTGAATTTCGATGTGTGAAGGCTCGGAATGCTGTTGTGTTTGTGAGGAAGTCGTGGTCGATGTCTCGACTTGAAGTCCTTTTTGTATAGCCCATTCAATCTGATACGGCTAGCGTATGACCAGAGCAAATCTTCTAACCAATATGAAAAATTTGACTTCGAAGGGAGCACAGCCAGTGAGAACGGGTCACACCATGTGGCAATTTCGTTTACAAGAAGTGAATAATACTGGACATTGGACGATATGCTAAGAACAAGTCCGAGCTTCTATGAACATTATATGCTGGTGTCTTTCTCAAATGTACGGTTAAACGAATTCAATAAATCTGTACGGATGGGTTCACTTGAAGATATGATAGCACAAGGGACATCAAAGGAGCTCGATTGTCTAGTTTTCGCTTATGAAAGGGGCTTTGGTTCCAAAAATGAACACAGAGCATCATCCTGTACTTTGATTAAGAGACAACAATTGCTAAAGTAAACCGTCTTGAGAACCACGACTGATGAGAAGCATAGAAGTTTTTGAAGCAAGTAAGGTCAGTATCTCAGTGATGATTACCAAGACAATTAGCCTTTAAGCAATCATGAGAAAGAGCTGCCTTTAGCTTTTTGTGATATTTGAGGTTGGGATTTCATAGATGAGTCAAACAAAAAATGTGCCTAGAGAAAACCTGTGAGAAGGGAAATGGAAAATACGCGCAAACAGAGTATATCAGTACTAGACGGCGACTAATTGACTTGACCTTTATATGGATATATACCTTATTGTACCAGTAGTGAAAAGAGCCTTTGAGGCGGTGATAAATTTGTCCCGCTTCTTTTCGTTGAATTTGCTTTCATTAGACTTTTGGTTTTCGCTAGTAACTTTGTTTCAAGTAAATCTTAAGACATGATTCTTCCATAATAACGGTGCTCAATGACTATGTTCCATGTCTGGAATTTCTCCTATATTCTCTCATTTATATTCAAACATTCAGAATCTGTACATTTTCTGATTTTGATTCAATAATCGAAATCTTGATATTCTGTCAATTATTTCCAAATGTTCAAAGCCTTTGTATACTCTCCTTCCCAGTTATATTTTCAAGACCTTTCTATTCTTTAACCCCTACAGCATAATCCAAATGCATACATTTTCTCAAAACTTAAGTGCTTAGATTAGATTAAGACTTCCTTGGATTAAAAAGTATTACATTCTCTTATTTATACTTAACAATTTATAATCCCTTCATTTTCTTCTCTTCATGAAATGTTTGTTGAAACGTTTGCGAAAGAGTTAGGCCGTAGTAAAGACACAAAATTTTAATGCCAAGCGAGATTCTAATGTCTCTAGCAAGTTTATTCAGAATTTGATGAATGGCTTACACTACACACCGAAAAGCCTTTGGCTAAAGATTCGATTAGCAATCGAAGGTAGCCCATCGAGTTTCTGTGCAAGCTTGACTCGGTGTCGTCAACTGTTATGACCCTTGACTTGATTGAAATTGCGATACCTCGAAACTCAAACCATATTGAGCTTTACCGACAGAATATAATAAGTATGGTATGTTTAGAATTCACTGCATTTTGACTTGTTTTTTTAAGATTATTAACAGGGCAAAGTATTGATTCAAT
This sequence comes from Botrytis galanthina, assembly GCA_004916875.1. Lineage (NCBI taxonomy): Eukaryota > Fungi > Ascomycota > Leotiomycetes > Helotiales > Sclerotiniaceae > Botrytis > Botrytis galanthina. The sequence continues at coordinate 5,340 of PQXL01000422.1, forward strand.
CATTGACAAAAGCTTTGAGCACATTCACTCATTAGAGTGTCACCAATAATAGGTGATTACATTGAATCTGGCAGCAGACTTACAGGTTCACCCCTCAACATTAAGCCAATCAGTACTGCATCTGGTACGGAAAATCCTGAATATATCTGCCTTGATCATACGATTTACCAATCGACGTACGATTACTACTAGATGAATGCGTATTGTGGTATTCACAAGCTGAATTTTAGTGAAGCGCGTTCGTCTAACAGGTAAACTTTCAGCAATAGAGCCTGGATTTTGTCCAAAATATCCCCAATATCCACAATATCAATCAGATGATTGAAGTACCTACTTAGTGCCTTTTTTCTACCACGCACAAAAGGATTATTTGAGAGAAAGGCATTCATTGTCGGCGACTCGACACCCTCTTCAATCATTTATCTCCAAAAAAAGAAGATTCAACAAGGCGGGCTCTGCATCAAGGGATATAATGAGCTTCCCCTTAAGAGAAATCTGGAGCGAGCTTCTGCGCTCTACCTCAAATAATGAAGCTGTCCTGAAAGAACTTCTCGAAGGTCGCCCAGAGATTGAACGGGCGACAGATTTGAACTGCATGTTTATGAATTATATTTCTATCATCTACAAGGTCTTTAACATCAAGATAGAAGGCGGACAGATTGATCCAAAAGGTGTGTAAGATACCGATATGAAAAATTGACCAAAACTGACAACTGCGTCTATTTAGTTTGGCTACCCAGCGACGACGAGTTTGTCGAAATGCTGAAGTTATTGGTACGCTATATAGACGACATCACTACTTGGATTGAGGATCATGATCGGACCGGCGCTCCTTGGACGTCTATTGGTGGTAAGCATGAGTATGGCGCAGATCTAGGGAACAAGCTGACAAATTGCTCAGAATTTTACGCAGAGTCATTGCTCGAAGTCGACGCGCAGTGTCAGAGATGGTGGGTATTGGCCGATATGACCATCTTCAATCCGGCCACCACGCCGTTCAAGATACCTCCAATGATGCCACTCAATAATCAAAGTGTTCTGGAAGAATTCAATCCAGCTAACTTCAACCGGTTCAAAGAGGCACAAACATTGTCACCCATAGAAGAAAGCCCCGCGGACATAAATACATTCGAAGCTCCGCCGTCGCCAGTATTATCACAGAAACAACGTCAAACTCCCTCTACTGCTTCCTCGAGTTTCAGTTACCAACCAGCAACGATGCCCCTCGACAAAGGCCAAATAACAGCCGACTTTGCTGATAATTGGAATGATGGCGAGGATTCAAGCTTTTCCTCGCATAATTCATATGGTGATATAGATCAGGGCTTCCTATATAATGGCGGTGTCAAACCTGGAGGGCTTGCTATACAGCAGACTCCCTTTTTCATGCCACCTGCACCTCGATTAGAGCAGAACGGATTCGCACCATCACCCAACCCGAGTTTATCATTTCATACACCTTGTAATAAGCAAAGCGGATTCTGTCAACCAATGCCTCCGCCTGCTCGAAAGATTGCTATACCACGGCTTCAAAAACAAGGAACTTTCGAGCCACTATTTCCACCAAGCGAACATTCTGAACACCGTCCTACTATACAGACTTCCACTTCTGCGCAACTTAGAAAGCGACGGTACTCAAAAGTTCCGCCGCAAGCTTTGAGTGAACCCCTCAAAAAGCGACGAGCAATAGCGACTGAGATACCGCATCATGAACCTGAATACACTGGAACGCAAGAGTTTCCACCTGGCTCTGAATTTTCGCCTGGTAGCTTGATGCACGGCTCCCCTGACAGCGCTCGGGGATTTTCTAGTGGATTCTACAATACCAACGACTCAGCCCCAACAGCTTTCAGTGCCGTCAAGAGAAACGCGGAAACGCTGCGGACTAACCTCAATAGTGTTCCGCACAAGGTTGCGATGGGTTCACAAATGGATTGGAGCAGCACATTTTCAACCGAAAATGGGCCAAAGGGGAGAGCCGAAAACATCCTTACCACACAGCATGACTGGAATGACACTGTGCCAGCCGCTTTTGTCTCAGAACAGGGTGCGGCAAATACAATTCTTGGAATTTCAAGTCCAAAAATCAGTCGCGATCCCTCAAAACTACCAGGGACTCCTATGATGTGTACGGATATGAGTCCAGGATGTGTACGCCCTGCTACGTCCCAGCAGTCAATATATTCCAGCTCACCAATGCACTCGCCGATGACGGGAATTAATTCAAGGGGGTAATGTATCCGGCCTTGTGCGATTAATTGGAAGTCGACTAATACCTGGTTTATTAGTGCTGGCCACAAAAGATCACGACATCTGCACCGCAGTGCAGTCAAAAGAGACTATGTTTTAGGCGAAGATCAGTCTTTGGAAAACAGCCAGTCAGATGTGTTCAAACCATGGTAAAGTGTTTACTTGTTCATGTAAATCATCAGAGAATAGGATTTTGTGAGAGTTTGCTTCATCTGAGTAGCAGACGAGTACTGTGGGAAAGAAGCACAATTGGAAATGATCGCGAGGTGTATACTTTCTCATTGCGAAGGACCGGAGATAGGACTAAAAGTGCGGGTAAATATGTGGATGGGACTCAGGAAACTTAAAACGAAAGAGTATGTGCTTGAAGCTCTAAATTACTTAGACGCGATCCTTCAGTTTGCACTTTGTGAAGCTTTAGAATGTGGCGTGCTTATACCTGCGTTTGCGTGTGTCTTTAACGTTGGGGCGGAGAATTGGCCGATCCAGCACTTCAAAACTTTACAAACAATCGGTGCCATTCATGGTTCATTCCATTTTATCTTCTGTGACCTTACGCCTCGTGGCCCAGGAGTGATTTATATCTAATTTCGAAATCACTATTCGTGTAGCCCCCCCGAACCTTTAGATGCGCCCGCAATACAATCCTATTTGTACAAACATTTCCAATATAAAACTCTCATCCTTTTCTATTTACTTTGTTGAGTTTCCTGGCCGTTGATATCTGCTGTCTATTAGTATTTGCAATCTTGCGTACCCCGCTCCGCATGCTTGCACATACCTGACTCTTCGTATTTTGCCCTCTTACTGGCAGGCCCATGGCATGCCTCCTCCCCCGGTAACTACCCATAGTCCTCATTCTTTCGATGTTATCCTGCAGCCTTCGTCTCAATTCGGTCTCTAAAGGCATGGTGGAAAGCTCAGCGGTCAGAGATGTGACGGTTTTTTGTGACAAGGAACCGACAGTCGCCGTGGGATGGATGTAGTGCTTGGCCATAATACGAGCTGAAGCTTGCTTCCCTAGGCCATAGAAGGACTCCAAGGATTTCTACATGCCATGAGTATGTGAACCAAGAATTGTAGCAGACTCAATGGGAGCTGAATGAAGTCTTACCTTCACCAAATTTCTCTCAGCGAACGGGAGCCCCAAGATGAAAACCTGCAACAAATGTCAATGCCCGAATAGACATAAAATATCGGCACAAACATACCATATTCAAGGAGTTTTGATTATACTGCTACTAGGGATATATGTCTTCAATGTCTCTCACAGTCCGTAATAAATCATAAAGATGTGAAAGTTACCTATCAATTTTTGATAACGCACGGACTTCTTGTTGTGACCTCAAGCCTTCCTATTCCGAGGTTCGCACGTGCCATGTGGCGCTAAAGGTAATCGACACCTCTCCACAACATATAACTCGAGCTTCTTCTGAACAACATCACTTTGTTCTTCTAAGGTTTTTCTTGGAGGGCACATCATCTTCATTTTAAAAGTACACCTCATCAAGTCGATATTCAATTGACTTTCAAGATGCTCACACTTCAACGTTTTGTAGTCTCAGCACTACTTATCTTAACTGTTACCTTCCTCTTCTTCGCTCAAACGGCCGAAGCTGCCAAAGGACCAAAGATTACCCACAAGGTCTACTTCGACATCAGCCACGGCGATGAACCCATGGGTCGTGTTGTTCTAGGTCTTTATGGCAAAACCGTCCCTAAGACTGCCGAGAACTTCAGAGCTTTGGCAACTGGTGAGAAGGGATTTGGATATCAAGACTCTACTTTCCACCGTGTTATCAAGGGCTTCATGATCCAAGGAGGTGATTTCACAAAGGGTGATGGAACCGGAGGCAAATCAAGTAGGTTTCAAAGTCTGCGAGCGAAGCACGGGGTTCTAATAATTGATAGTCTACGGAGCTAAGTTTCCAGATGAGAACTTTAAGTTGAAGCACTCCAAGAAAGGTCTTCTCAGCATGGCCAACGCCGGAAAGGACACCAACGGTTCCCAATTTTTCATTACTACTTCTACTCCCGGGTAAGTCATTTTTTGCAAGTCCTGTAATGGAACTTGATCATTCTAACACTCTTCGTAGTCACCTTGATGGTAGACACGTCGTCTTTGGCGAAGTTTTGGAGGGATATGAGATTATTGAGGCAATCGAGAACGTAAAGAAGGGAGCACAAGATAGACCAGTTGAAGCTGTCAAGATCACTGAGAGCGGGGAATTACCAGTACCAGAAGAAGGTATCCACGTGGAACTCTAGAGTAGACTCCTTTTGCGGCATGCGAGCATGATTGGGAGGACTTACTGATTCGTCTGTCTTGTGTGCTGTAGATGTGTACGGTACTGCTGAATTTCAACCCGGCATGGAAGAAGTCGAAGTTCCTCTTACACCAACCGATCCTTCCACTCCTGCTGCTGGCACCGCAGTCATTCCAGTTGTTGGCACTCCACCAAAAACCGAGACAGAGGAGTTTGGCTATGCTGACGAAGCTGGCTACACTCTTATGCAAAAAGGATTGTTTTTGGCTGTTATTTTAGGATGTGTGGCCTTCTACGTGCGAATGAATAGAAGAAGCAAGAAGTTTGAGAGGTCAATCGTCTAGTTACATAGCTTTCCATTTAAGATCACTCTTTACATACACTGCTGGTATGCTCTCAATCTATTCGCATTCTTATTTCTATCCGATTTGTGTCTCTAAACTTGATATGCTATAACAAAACAATACTTGTAGATATTTGATCCCTTTAAATCAAGCCTACACTCCAATAGATCTCCTATCACCAACACCCCTGATATTTAGGCCACCTTTAATTAGACCAAGGATCGTGCACTGAAGCGTCGATCGATCACACCAATGAATTTCTCGACCAGACACGCCTTCTCAAGTACTTCAGGTTCCCATTCCACCCAGTATTCGCTGCTCTTGCCAACTCTTTCGAGCCATGATCCCAGTGCCTTGAACGGCAACTCTGCACCCCATCCCTAGATTATCGCCGCTTCTTGGTTCTTTGCCACGTAGTGTCGAATCATTGAATCCCAATTCACAATAACACAGACATCCCCTTCATGCCAGTCAACTAGATTGACCATACTCTCAAGTGCATGTTCCGATGGGGCAATACAGCCCTTTATCAGGCTAGAGAGCAAACTGGATTGACCAAAGAACATGTGATGGAGCAGGTATATGTTGGACTATGTCCGTCGTTTTCATTTTCAAGCGTTCCATCTTGACAGCCAGATACTGATATCATCGTGAGTTCTCCCAAGCCTTATTCTCCTCGTACCCAGAAAGAGTCGGCAGCTTCCTTGAACGACATTGTTTATGATATTATGGAACAATGAGAGTCTGATGGCGGTACGATAATCAAATCTGACAAGTTGGACATGAGCGCAACGGGTTTGATCGACTCACAAAGTTCCCTGAAAAAGAAGAAGTCGAATGGCCACGTTCTCTCTTGCGACGTTCTTAGTCCTGATGGAACCCCTCGGTTGCCAAAATCAGGAAGGAAACAAAAAGATGAAGAAGAAATGGCACCTTGCGGCTGTTAAAGCAAAGGAGGCTAAGGATGAAATGCTTGCGGCTGCAGAAGTAGGAGAGAATTTAGAAATGAGAGATACACTTTGATATCCCCTCAAAGAACAAGTCATATCATTTTAGCTGCTTATGAGATCTCTGCAGAGTAATGGTCAGAATTGAAACACCATAAAAAACATGCTCTGTAATCCGTAAAGTCTAATATCCCTCCATTATATTGATTGCTTACTATGTACCTCCTCTCGACTTGACCATGAAATTGCACACGCTAATTTCGCTTAAATTATGAAAGATGATATCATGCACATTCTAAGGTGGACATCTCTTCGCAATTGCACCTAATAATTATAATTATGTATCAGACTACAGCTTCTTAGAATTAATTCTTGGTCCTTGGCTACATTCATCTGTATAATTAGAGATCGAACCTAATTCATCTGCCTTTATTCTTTGCTTGTCTTTTGCTTCTATACGGCTGACCCTCCGCTGCTTTTTCATCGTTAGAAGTAGGGGCGGTACGAATATTATCAAATTATTATTGATGGATGTCAAATAATAAAGAGCTGTAGGTGGCTAAGAGGTGTACGGCCATCATGGAAGTGTGGCGTATGTTTTCATTATCATTCAAGACCTAGTGAGTTGGAATAAGACGCTAGATCTACAGCTCGGTGCCATTACTTACAATTCAGTCGTAGTACAGCTGATATTCCGTGCTATCAATAATTTTCCTGAACTTACGGTTCTATATTGAATCAATGATTCTCCTGGACTTACGATTCTGCACTAGCTATAGTTCTCCTTAATTCGCTTATAAGCACCCAGACAATCCATCGGCAGTCATTCTTTCCCACCATCTCCGACACTACAATCTCATCAATTACTTGAATAGCTTACCTCTTTACCAAACTCGTCAAGAGACACAATACTCTCAACACAATACCTTATCCATCCAAATTCGAGCTTTCTCAAACCTAATCAACATGGCTAACTTAAACCACCAACTACCTGTTATGGCTAATGCAGTCACCCAACTCAATTTGGCATTTAGAATATCCTTACAACCACAACATCCTATTGATATCCGTGCCGATGAAACATGCGATTCGTTTGACACACCTCAAAAGCCACATTTGTCTGGTAACTATACCGTCGTAGATATTGGTGTTTTTTCGCGGCAAGGAATCTTTGCTTGGGTACGAGGAATCATCCATGAGCTGCAATCCTACAACCTGCATACTATCAACTTGGTCCCAGCGCTTTGGGGACAATTATTCAAGATCGTCCAGAATCATTCCTTCTTCAAGCGTTGGATTTTCTCTCGCCCTAGACCTGGTCCAATGGGTTTTCTGACCTTCGTTCATGATCCTAGCGAGGAGCTACAATATACTGCAGAAAACGTTCTCGTCAGAGCTCGAATCATTTGGCAAGAAATTGAAGCCGACTTGATGGATGAAGAGCCTAGTCAATTTGTCGGCGAGATTTTTCGACAGGTGTACCATATTTGGCAGTATAAATGCCACATGAATAACATGCTGAGGGATTTCAGAGGTATGTATCACTGACCGATGACCTCCTTAATAGTTATGACTGACTGACTTTCAGGTCAACGACGCACAACGGATCGTGATGGATGTTTAGAGTTTATGCGCTATAAATTACCACGACAAATACCACCTCATCCTAATCACCCAGCTCCAGGTATTCCAGCTCTAGTTCCAGCCGCAGCTCTTCCACCCGCTCTTCAGCCCGCTCGCCCTCCACACCATCCCGTTGGTGCAAATACTGGTATCGTTGGTCACGCATCTATCATAGGAAATCCTGGTAATAACCCTCCTCGTAGAGCTGTAGACACTCGAACAGGTGCTAGACAATCAACCGGTATGTCTGTAGCTGCTGGCAGTTTGGTAATTAGCGACAGTCAATCAAGTGGGCAGTCTGACAACTCGAATCCTGCTTTCAATCAGCCTTATGCGCCCATGCCCACCACCGATCCCAACGCAGGCAGAATGATTAGCACTCTCATGGTTTCAAATTCGGCATTCGCTCACAGTCTACGCAGAGCAAATCCAACTGTATCTTCTGCCATACCTAACGCTGCTCAGACAGGTAGATCTAACGTCGTTCAGGCAGGTGGTTCCAACGCTATTCAAGCAGGTAGCTTTAACATTCCTGCTACTTCAGGTCCTCAGAATAACGGTAACCAACAAAATGGAAATCCTCAAGGTACTAGACAGCCGCTTCCAGGACCAGGCGCTACCATGGGACAATCTAGACCACCACAGCCAAATCTCCGTCGCCGCCGGAGCTCAACACGCACACAACGCCCACAACGCGTCCCAGTGTTCAATTCTGAAAGTTCGGGTAGCTCTGCCGCTGGCCCAGCACCAGCAGTAACTCAGAAGCGACCTGCAAACACGAACAGCAACGCTAGTTCTCTTGCAGGTCCTTCAAGACCATCGGGCAAGAAGATCAAGATGGAAAACCCTGATGCTGATCGTTAATTAAGTCTGCCACGACAAAGAGGTTGAGATTCTATTGAGGAGAAAGTTGCGATGCTTTGATGATTCTTATGAGTGGAGGCTCTGGGACTTACTCTCATTCACTTTAAAAACAATGTATTTGGGATGTCTTTCATTCATGATAAGAAATAAAGAAGATAAGTCACCACTAGTGAAAGAAGGGAAAGCGCAGAATAGAGAAGAATATATGTAGGAGGATGATTGATTTGACATCGTCATGTCGTTTGGATGGGGAATTGGCTGAATTTACCTTGATACTGGTCCCCGAACCCCATACGTAGAGGCGCGTGTCTTTGTCTTCATAAATATTTATTGATTATCTCCAAAATCCAGTCTAATAGCGTGAATATTGCTCTGCATATGTGAAGATACCATCGACTGAATCATAAGCTATATCAGCAAGCTCTGATTATCTGGCCATCATTGTAACATTTGACCTTGTTTTCAATTCATTATCCTCTCTGGTCCACGACTAGGTATGCTCCGAGCGGTATACCATACATACCCGTGGACCCTTGGTATGTTCGAACTAAAGCCAGAAGAGATTATGAAATCTATGATTCACTGTCGACGGGTCTTGGCCCACTCCAACACCCGTTAAAAGAGTGGAATATCAAAAAAACGAGAAGTCAAGATGGTCGTCGCATAAGCCATTGCTAGGTGAGACTCAAAAAGAAATTAAGTTCCACAAAAAGTCAAAAAAGTGCAAAAAAGTCACTTGGAATGATTTGCGACAGCTATTATCTCTGATACTAACAAGCTCACCAGGATTAACGGGATTAACCATCACACCACCCACCGTGGTTCTTGTTGTACATACACGCCTAATTGAGGAACTTATCATGTGCTTATTGGAATAGTGAATCTATATATCCCTAGTCCTCAACAGTCTGGAAACAAAGTCTGGCAAGCTGCAACCTTCATGTATGGTTGCAGGTCAGTTCTCCATCCGTCAAAAAATGAAATGTGATCAAAAAAGCGTGAGGTCAAAAAACCTGTCGTCACAAACGTTGTCGTCAGGTGAAGCTGCAAAAAACAAACCACAACACAAAATAAGACCCACAAAAAGTAATAAAAAAACATCAAAAAAAAATCCGTGGAATGTCTCATGACAGCTATTATCTCTGATTCTAACAAGGTTTTGCTTCTCGGAGCGATGGCATCAACCACCGAACCACCCACCGTGGATTTTTGTTGAAGATATTTGCCCATTTAGAATACTTATTGTAGATTTGCTAGCCGAGTCAATACTGGTACTAATGATACTATTTGGCGAGCTGCGCACAACATCATGTGAGCTTTGTATGTGGGATTTAGTCATCACGTACTGTTTATTTCCATTATGCGCATTGCATACAAGACCTTTGAGTATTGAGCGATGGAAATAGAATAATGTAGTGTTTCGAATCTCCTATCTTAAGTTCATGCGGCTCATCTTGTCTTTTCCCTGTTATTAGCCCTAACTACTCACGCTATGAGCATGCATAGCCATGCGTTGGTGTGTTATGTCATTAATAGGCACCGTTAGACCCCTCATAGCGCATCAAATGCTTTTGATATACATTCACTTGGAGACAATCTAGACACGTTCGTAGTTAGCTTCGATCTGTGTCTCTTTGCGGAAGGCGCCGAACTCCTTTTTGAACGATAACTCGAAAAGAGCTACGCAATGAGGCAGAATTATAAGAAGTGGATGCACGTTGGATGCTTTGTTTTATGGAAAATAATATCCACATCTGATAGATAAAGTATCATCGCGCATATCAGTCCCTCCCTCACCCTTACCTTCGCCCTCACTCCCATCAAGGCTTAACTCGAAGATCTGTCTGCACATATTTTTCAAGATTCTAGCCGATGATTATTTTCGATACCGTTCAAAGATTCTGAATGTGCAGGAATAATGTTACCTCCTTGCTCTGCGTAGATATCTTACACCTGAGTCTACGAATGGACTCCGTGGGATGGATTTAATAGTCATCTGGAGATCGATCGGTTTATCAGTGAGGGGTAGAGATACACGATTAGAGAGAAGTGAGGAATGAGGAACGAGGGACAAATTCAGCGGGTTGTAGTTATGGAACGAGGATGATAGTTTACTGGGTTTGTATTCACTTCCGATGTACATACTTTATCATAAAAGCATTGGTTCATGCGAGTTCGTAAGATGATTTTGAGTCTTCTATGTCTGATTGCGTTAATACTCATTTTTATAGAGTGGCTTGGACCATTAGTGGAACTTTGAGGAAAGAGAGGTTTTAGCTTGGGCCGGTGCTTGATATGGGGATTGGCGTATGATTGGCTATGTAGAGTTGGATCGCCGGAGGGAGATGAAAGAGCTTAGAGTTCTGATTATTTCGTTCACCCGAAGTGTGGGACTTGCGAAGACTAATTGGTATTTGAAGCACGATGGAAGTTCAGATTGTGGGATATACTGATATGTAGGAAACGCGAGGGGTTCAGTGTACTCTTATTAATAGCTGATATTATTCATCACTTTATATAACCCCACAATATCTAAGTCTTTAACAAATACTTTTTTTTCTTTATAATATCTAAGTTTTTAATAGATACTTTCTTTTCTTTATAATATTTAAGTCTTTAATAAACACTTTTCTTGCTTTACAATATCTAAGTTTTTAACAGACACTCTCCCTCCTCTACAATATCTAAGTCTTTAACAGACATTCTCCCTCTCTTATAATATCTAAATCTTTAATAGATACTATTTTTTTTCTACAATATTTAAGTTTTTAACAGATACTCTTTTTCTCTTACAATATCTAAATCTTTAACAAACACTCTCCCTCCCCCACAATATCTAAGTCTTTAACAAACACTCTCTCCCCCCCCCCAAAGAAATTTCTGAAAACCTTTCAATCAGCCCTTTTCCAAACAAAAACATACCCATTAACATTATAAAATCATAAATCCTTTCGAAATCAAGCGTTAGGGTCCACAATCACATCACCCGGCCAAATAGGATAAACATCATTAAGTTTCCCTTGCTCCGCACCATCCTGATAGATAAAGATCGTCTCACTCCTAAACCCTGCCTTCCCATCCTCATCCACAAATGCACAAAGCGTGAAATTTGATGTGGCATTCGTGACGCGACAGACTTCAACATTCGCATATGTGATAGGGTTTTGTGCCGTGACGTAATAGTCTGTGATGTAGTTGGGCGATTGAGATAAGATGTAGAATCCTTCGTATGTACTTGCACTATTGAAAAGAAGGAAATAACGTGAAGAGACTAAGCCGGTGGATGGATTTCCATCGACGTATGAGGATGCGGCGTCCTGGACAATGGGCTTGGTTGCGGAGATCGTGGACCAGGCGTTGAGAGTTATGCCCGGAGCTGTGGGTGTGGGAAAAATGGTTGAGGTTGGTGTTGGGATTGCGGTTGTGGTTTGGGTTGGGGAAGGCTGGGCGGATTGTCCGGAGGGGTATACAATGGTATCGCCTGAGTAGATGGGATATATCTCATTGACAAATGCAGTACTGTTTCCGCCAGATACTCCAGTGATATAAAAAAACATCGTGTCTGTGGAGATTCCAGCTGCGCCAGCAGAGCTGTAAAAATTGACAACGGTAAAGTTAGAGGTAGCGCCGGAAACCTTTCCAACAATAATTTCCTTGCCCGTCGTTGGCTCATAAGCTTCAACATAGTAGTCGGTAATGTAATCACCGGAGGACTGAACGTAAAAACCGATATAGTTGGCTACGAAATTGAATAGGAGAGGAAGACGTTCTGGCAAAGAGTCAATTTCATCGGAAGTTGTTACATTCCCATCTACCGCGTAACTGCAGCATCCTTCTCCGTAGACGGTTTGTCTCCAGGCATTGAGGGTCTGTCCGAGAGCGGGTGATGTGAGGAGTAAAATTGAGGCTGCAGAGAACAACATGTTGTAATTCAACTATGAATGAATAACTAATGTAAACGAAGGAAGATGAAACTTGGGTTGACAGATGATATTTGCAATGGGTTCATCTCCTTAAATACTTGAAGAAATTCTAGGCAGCCTTGCTGCCCCTGCGCGATTAACAGCAACGCAACCGAAATGCCCATAACAGCGAAATTCGTGCATGAAAATTGACTCTGTAGAGTGGGAGGAGTAAGACGCAGCAAGATTTTCCAGCCCCGCTCCTTACCGAGTACCAGATACGAGGTAGGTTAAGGCACAATTATAGTTGTAGATATAAATCTTTCTTCAACGGAGAAACGCAGACATTCCATTAGCTGGGACTAAACACCGTAGGGGGTCAGCGGAGTGACCCGAAGTTTCGTGGTGCCAACCATGTAGACATGGAGTATTGTACACTGACCGGGTGCGCACTAGGGGTAAAATGATCGAGAGTGGCTTCATGCTACATTGACCTATTGTAAGGAGTAAATGTCAATTAAAGTACAGGATTCAGCAGAAAAACAGCAGAAAATTTGAAGAAATCTGCAAGGCACGAAATAAAAGAGACACAAATCATGCAGGATCACGGCGGGGCTGACAAAGCAGGACGACTCCACCAATCACGGGAGCCCCTTGTTCGGAAATATATCCATTATCAGAACGACCAGCCATCCTCGCAATGCTCGCCATCTTGAGGAGCATCTCATACAAGAGATCTTACCGGAGATTGGGTTGCATATAGGTACGATACTACGTGAATTTATGGTTGTTCTCACTGCACTGGTGTCTCCATGATTACCCGAAGCTATCGATAAAAACGGTGGGCCAAGCAACAACGAAGCCAAGGTTGATTTGAAAAATATCTCCGCCTTACAGCTACCCATGGCCTTTCCTCTTGAGATCAAAGTCTTCATGTGTGAGTGAACTGCCATTCAGGATTGTTTTTGTAACATCAATTTTAGTCCCTTTTATTCTAAAGTCTGTGACCGAGGAAGCATTGGTGCAACCCCCAAAGTTACTTTTCAATGTCTCATCGGAGCTAAATATCCGGATGTTCCTTGAGAATACATCAAGCCCTCCAGTACATTAGTTGCTCCGAGTGTTCCAAACTCGTTCTACACTCTTTGGTACTTTTTGCTTTGTCCATAACTCAGAGCCCAGCCAACATTAAATCCTTCCAACAATCTTTGGTATCTTTATTTCTGCTTATGCCCCAAGACCAAACGATATATCCAATTCCCCTCAAGACTCTTTTGTACTTTTGATCCTTTGCATACCCCAGATAGAACCAAACATGATACTGTTCTTTGAGCTCCCCAACATATTGACCAGGCCACAGAACCCATGGATCTTTTTACGCCAGCAGCTCAACGCTGGCTTTGTCATGCCAGAAATCCGAAGAACTGAACCCCAAACTTAGCATCATCATGAAAAGACAGTTTCAACAATAATGCAACCCAACAGAAACCCGATATTCAGTCATCTCGACTGCGCCAACCAGTAGTACCGACCATATCATTCCATGGTTCATTCGTGACATATTCGTTTTGTCGAACAACTCTCTCAGGGGACAGTTTCTTTTTGTCAGGCTCTATTTGCGGTAGCAATGCAGGTCTCGGATGGGCCTTCTCTTTAGTCAATCTTTCCTCCTGAGCCTGGTACACGTTTCTCAGAGCGGTGGTTGCATTATTTTTAGCCCCGAAGAAGGCAGCAAGCATGCATAATTCATCAAGCTCGTCATTGGAGGATATGCGCTCACTGAAGTCGTTATTTCTTAAAAACATAATCCATGACTTAGTGTGCTTCCACAATTTCTCTTTTGGCCAGCTATCAATCCGTTTTAAATCGCTCAAGGAATGATAATGTTGTGCGGTATGCCCGTAGGATGAAGAAATCAGATCAGCGATATATACGAGTTTGGTTTGACGAATGCATCTCTTTCGATTCGATGTGTACGCGGGGTCGTACAAGCAAGTGTCATCAGGGTCGGAAAATCTGCCGATATCCTTCGCACCGAATGCCGAGCGTATGAAAGGACAAGCTTTAAGCAAGACATCTTCAGGGATTCTGATGTGATCTGGAAAATTATCCTGCATGAGATATGGCCGATCATCTGTTTCGTGGCTCTCCATAAAGAAGACATCCCTCTCCTTCAAAGGCAGTTGAACCGGAACGTTGCTACTGCTGAACTCAAGTGTTAGTTCTTTCCGGCATATATTTGCGTTAGGCTTCAGAACCACAAGCCATATTAAACTTACCCAGGAATGAATTCAATGCGCATAGCTTTCTCTTTCTCTGGATCTCGAAGACTGTGGCAAAAGTCCATTCCCTCGCCCAGAAGCGCATTCTCGTTAAAAAGCTCCACAAGAGCAGTTGTAAGTTTCGTACATCCAGTAGCCTTTGGATGAGGTCTTTCACCCGGCTCAGAATCATCTTTTGAAGCCAATTCTCGAAGTACAGGTACTATACCGTGTCCGCACAGGAACCCACGTAGTGTTTGCTGAACGATTCCGTCGCAAGGAACGATTCCGGTTTCGACAATTCTCTGCATCTGTGGCAGGAACATTACACAGATTCTATAGACATCCCCATGATCGGGTTTGGGGATTGTTCGTGGTGGTAATGATGAAGGTGAGGAATTTCTCGTTCTTTGCGCCTTCTTTTTGCCAGTTTTCTCCCTCTGCGCATCCTTTGTATCCTTACCTTTTATGTCTTTGCCTTTTGCCTCCGTATTCTTTCCCGCCATTTTAGTGTGGATATTGTCAAGAGAAAACTCGAACGATACGTTTGCGCGTGTTTCTTGATCGATGAAATGCAAAGGATCGGTGTTAAAATTAAAATCTGGAAAGTTTTGTTTGAATCCAGGATTTTACACGCTAAAAAGGAAGCGAGAATCCATTGGACCCCCCTATGTCGTCTGATCTTTACAAACATTGAAATTCACTTCGACTTCTCAAGTTGGTCACGACGGGTAAATACGCGTTTAGGACACCTTTTTCTACGTACTCAATATTCTCAAATTAATTGAAAGAATAGGTTGGCTACATTTGTGCATGTGAACTTCAAATCTCAATTGAGAGATGTGGCTAAGTTGAGATAAGCTCGAGGGTGGGAATTTCTTCATATCTGTATATTAAATATACGTAATCTCCTTTGTCCCGCCATCCCTCCGTCTCTCACTCCCTAACTCTCTCACCCTCACTCTTTCATCCTCATTCTTTCTCCCTTACTCCCGCACTCCCTCATCACCTCAAGCTCTCTTCCCTCTTCTCCTGTTCAAATCGAATTCAAGCTCAACGTTTTCACCCCGCCCCCTCCAAATCCTCCCTGAGTAAATCAAATACTCGACTAGATTGCATACCATCCCATCTTATCCCGTAACTCAATTCTCATATCCCCCACATCTAACCTTACTTTTCCGACCTTGCCCGCCGCCCCTATTCTCTCATTCTTTGTTTCCATCTTTCAATCTTTCAATCTCACTTGCACTTCCACTTTCACACACACACACACACTCTCTCTCTCTCTGATTCCATTCCAATTCCAGATTTACAAGTCCAACAACAAGAGAAAAGACAAATAAGCAGAGGAAACTAATATATATAATAAAAGTTATATTCAATTCATTAATCATGAACCCATAATTAACTAGAAACCCTCCCTATCTTTCATACTAAACTAATCCCAAGTTTTCCCAGCCATTAACTTTTGGTATCGATCGTTCTGTGCTATACATGCCGATTCGTATACTATCATATCATATCATATCCTTTCATTACATTGCACATTAATCCACGTTTTTGTTTTCGACCTCATCTTCTTTCACCCGATCTCTTGGACCATCATAATTGTCCAACACCCCCCTTACAACAAATACCTATAATCAGGGCTCAAATCTCCCAACTCCGTCTTCTCGTACTCCGTGAGACCCAGATCTCTGGGTCTTCTATCCCTCTGGCGATTTTCAAACATGACTGCTATGAAATAAAGCAAACACGACATCGCGCTCAAACACAAAAAGCCCAAACAGATTCCATATCCCGTTCTATATTCCGGGGCATCTTTCGCAAGGAAAGCATAGGTGGCGATAATTCCTCCTATGTTACCGAATCCGACTTGCCAGGCCGTGCCCACGCTGCGACGGTGATGACCGCCGAGATTCATGTTGAACCAACAAACTATAACTGGCATGGCCGAGTATGCACCCATAGCGACGAGGAACAGCGCTGCATATTGAAGTTTAGTATTATCGTGAACGGTGAGAAGGATAGCGAAACCGGTGATGGCGACGCAAATCGGCGCGATGGTGAATGCAAATCGATGACGTGTGAAATCCGACGCGAAAGCAACGCACATTGCGAATGCGAAGGCGCACGCCCATGGAGGCACACTGTGGAGTTGTGTTTGGATTGGGGAGTAACCGTAGGTGGAGATGATACCCGGGGCAAAAAATGCGTATCCATAGGCTGGGATGATCATACCGAAATACATGAAGCCTCCGAGAATGACTTTGTAGTCTTTGAAGACCCTGCATGCATCTTTGAAAGTAATTTTACGCTCGGCTGCGCTTCTTCCTTGGTCTACTTGAAGACGGGCTTTTACGTATGCTCTTTCGTCTGGAGTGAGCCATTTTGCATCTTCTGGAAATGAAGGAATGAGGAAGAAGAATGATAGAGCGACAACGCAGGTAAGGACTCCTTCAATGATGAAGATCCAACGCCAACCGGAATATCCTCTCAATCCATCCATTTTCCCAATACCAGAAGCGAGAAGACCACCGAATGCCCCAGCTAATGTGGTGCTACTGAAGAAGAAGGAGTAGCGACGTTGGGCTTCAGATCGTTTGTACCACATACCAATGAGGTAGAAACAACCTGGAAACATACCAGCTTCGAATAGACCGAGGAAGAAGCGGGTTGCTAGAAGACCGGAGAAATTTTGTACGAGTCCTTGACAAATACTTACGAGACCAAACAGGAACATGAGGGACGAAAGCCAAATGTTCGGGTTTAGACGTTTCATGAGGATATTGGATGGAATTTCGAAGAAGACATATGGTACGAAGAAGATGGTCAAGGCGGTGTTGTATTGCGTGCCGGTCAATTTCAAATCTGTTGAGAGTTTGAAAGATTTGGCATTGGCAATATTGACTCTGTCCAAAAAGGCCAAAAGATACAAGATACATCTATCACAGTCAGAATGGAAATTCGAGATACATAGTAAACCTTACTTACAAAAATGGGATCACACGTAAATCGATTTTTCGCATAAGTTTTGCCTCCGTTGTATGCGGGGGACACACCACGTGCAATTCATCGAATTCTGGTTGACCCTCCGCGGATGGAATATCTGGTACATAGCTATTATTTCCCTTGTAGGCGGCTTCTTGATCCTCCGATAATGAGGGTTGAGGGGAAGATCCCGTTTCTTCTAGATCGAGTTAGATTCATCTCGGAAAACGTAAAATTCTGGGGTCGGGCTGAGCTGAGCTGAGATGTTGTATTGTATCCTCGGTAGATCACTTGATCAATCAGATATCCAGGCAAGTTTTTTGCCATCGAGTCTGTTTTCTATACTGAAGCTCTAAAAGCTGTTGTGATAGAATAACGATGGTGATGATAAAGATGATTCGCAAAGAACAAGCTGGTACTCACTATTTTTTGATCCGAATAAACCCATTTTGATACTCCTTTTCCTTGACTACTGCCGAAAGGCCAAACTCGATTGACGGGACACCTTTATATCACCCCAGAAGGCAAAGTGTAAGGGTAAGAAAGATGAGTAAGAGTAAGAAGCACGAGAGAACAATCGAAAAGAAATATCAAAAGAGATATTGAGCTGCTTTTCAATCAACCCAAACCAAAGCTTACCGTGCGTGCATACTCCGGACTGAGGATACTTTATTTAACTAGTGATTGATCGGACACCTACTGCAGCAGTGGACAAGGGATGAGGTTGTTTATCCCCGCAATTAAATTCGGAGGTACATCGAATTAATTGAGGCCGAGGAAGGGAAGAGTCATCTTTCTTTTGATTAGTGAGGATATTTCTGTGAGATTTGCCGTGTTGCCATTCACTGCTTTACTGTATCCATACGCCCATACCGTCTGACTCGGGTAATGGGTAACGAGTGATGAGTGTCGTTTGTAGGTAGCTTGTATAACTACCTGGGGTGCCTTTTGCTTTTGCTTTTGCTTTTGTACATGTACATCAACATTTTAAATGTCTTTGATAAGCTCTCCGTAGCAGAAACCAGGGGAAACTCTCTATTGAAGCAAGAATTGAAGTTGCTGTAACTGTGGCTTCATGCCCACGTTTCCCACCCAAGAATCATGGAAAGTCTTCACCGAACATTGTACAATACAAAAGGAGGATAAGTATGTAACATGGGGATCTTCCTTCGAAGTTGGAGATCCATAGTCCAAGGAATTCCTACTGGGCATCTTGACGTTGTGACTCTTGAAAACAGTGGATTGGGTGGAGAATTCTAATATTTAAAGTGTTTGCGGGGGAGCTTAGCATTGTTCCCCCAAACCGGTATCGGAGAAGTTCTTCATTTATTCTACAAAGTACAGGCTTTTCTGCTTGTTTGTATTACGCAGCAAGGTGTGGCATGAGTCTGGATCTTGGGTTCGGATATATAAAAATTGGAGTCATCCATTTTTGGGTGAGGGTGAGGGTGAGGCACCGTGAGGGAGTGGGAGTGGATGGAAGTGGGATGAGGAATTGATCTTGATCTGAAGAAACATGGATAGGAGAGTTTTCTACGGGTGTAATGTAGTAGATCCGAAGTGCTAGTGCTGTTGTTGAGTACGAGAGCATTACCTATGTTGTTAAGTGAATATATATATGCCTCTTCCATTACATCAAGGATCACTTCCAATCTATCTAGCCTTGTCCCCCCAAATTGGTGAAATTCCTAGCTGGGTAATTGTTGGAGAAACCTTGTCTACACCGTACAAGAAAGTTCAAGAAGTGATCGATGCTGCTTTTGATATGAATCTCAACCGGAGCTGATTAGACTCGGAATGGGACTCGGGGAGTAGCACGCACTATTGGAAAAGAGTCATCATTCTATCATATCGTTACATTATTGTGGATTCAAGAAAATGAAAATCATTGAAGCAGCTCCAGTTTTGATAAAGAAAGAGTTGACTTATTAGTGGGCTACCTCGAGACTACCTCAAGACTACCTACCTACCGTGCCTACCTACAGTATTCGTCTGAGAAAAAACAGGCCGGAATTGACCACTGGCAAAGCTCTTCAATAATCCAATCGTTCTATTCTAATTCAAAGAATGAAACATTCAAATCCTTTTATGTTCAATGAAGCTATCAGTTTCTGTACTTTTGTTATTAATTAATTTAATATAGAATTTATTACAGTGGTCAATTTTGGCCTCATTTTTCCACCCAGTAGAGCCTACTTACTGTAGTATCTCCAAGCGAGAAGGGACGGAATCCTCGGATATCCGTATTACAATCACAAACCTCACTCGCCTCAATCACAAGGCTATCAATGCTGGGTACAGTTTCTCTTCTTCTCTTCTTCTTTCGTAGCCAACCAGTCTTTTGAACAGGTGACCTATGACCTATGAAAAGTCTGGAGAGGAAGTAGGGAAGGTTGAACGCGCAAACAAACGCGTCTTGAATTGAAACTTTTCATGTCTTCTTTTTTTGTTGAGTGTATCGACAACAACACACCTACATATCAGAGCATGATATTCTATGTCTTCATTTTCGCATCCGAAAAGATAATCAGACGTACCTGTTTTTACCTAAGTATTCCATCTTTTTCTTCATCTCACAAACCTTCTTTTTCCACCTCAATTTGTACTTAGCTTTAGATCTAGGTACAGTGTAGTAGCACTTTGTCATATTTTTGGTCATGACATTTCCCAAAAGCCGATGTGTTATTCCGTTTTTTGGGTAGGATACCCAGGTGGGTAGGTCGGTACGTATTGATTGACGTGTTGACTGAAAGTATCTATTCTATGCAAGTATCTACGCAAGTATCTTCTTGTATATGGGTCATGAATTCATAGCATACTTGTTGTATGTACAGTTGTGCATCTATACCTGACAGGTATCAGAAAGACTTGATGGATGAAATAATCGTCTCCAGGTCACAACCATCAATAGGATATTTGAGTAATAAATCAATCAAGGAAGCAAGCAAGCAAGCAGGCAAGCAAGCAGGCAAGCAAGCAGGCAAACAAACAAACGAACAACCCTCCAACTTTAGTAAGTCTTACATCTTCTCAATAACCTCCTTTTTCTCGACTAAATGGTGGTGGGTGGCTTTAAAACCCTTGGTTTGAGTCGTTTTGCCTCGTACTCTTACTTGATTTACTAAGAAATACTTGTAGTGTTGACCACGAGGAACCATCTCATTCAATATTCTCCCATCAGGTGATTCTTGGACAAATTTACCCCTTCATTTTCAAGCTCGTCTACGAGATATTGTTTCCATTCACATGTGGACAGAAAGGTATGTTATATTTGTTTGGATTTATATCTTCACTCATTCTACTCTTACAACGAGTATCCAACTTATGAAGCATTTGATTCTGGGAGTCCTTCTCCGGCTTATAAACCTTGAAACCTTGGCTACGAAACACTACAATACGACACAACGCAACACAACACAGCATCAAAATCATAATCATAATCATCATCCTAATCAATTTTTATGATATACACATACCTACCTACACCTACACCTACACATACACACATACATCCATCTTCAATCCTCTAACCGCCTGTCGTGAAAACTAACCGCCCACCTCATGTTATAGTGTACTACCTCTACCGTACACCACCAAGAAAGGGCGAACAAATCGACTATTATTAGTCAAAGGGTAGCCTTTTCTTCGATTGATTAAAACCTTGTTAGACAACCTAAAGCAAAGACAGCAAAGCCGATTTTACGACTCATTTGAAAACGGGAAATCCAATCCTTTCTCTTCCCTCGTTCTCTTTCAACTCGATATTCGATCCGAATCCATGAATTAATCTTTCTTGGGATTATCATCATCTGCTTGCGGCTTACCCTTCCAGCGACATTAATTACCACAGTAAGGACTCTCGGAAAAGATAGAGCTGGGTATCGATGAGCTTGCCTTGCCCGTACGGTCT
Source organism: Botrytis galanthina (assembly GCA_004916875.1). Classification (NCBI taxonomy): domain Eukaryota; kingdom Fungi; phylum Ascomycota; class Leotiomycetes; order Helotiales; family Sclerotiniaceae; genus Botrytis; species Botrytis galanthina. Next base: position 26,699 of record PQXL01000422.1, read on the forward strand.
ATCAGTCTATCAGTCTATCGGTGCATGCGTCCATCAACCCATCAGTCAGTCAGTTCGTCAGTTCGTCAGTTCGTCAGTTCGTCAGTTCGTCAGTTCGTCAGTTCGTCAGTTCGTCAGTTCGTCAGTCCGTCAGTCCATCAGTCCATCAGTCCATCAGTCCATCAGTCCATCAGTCCATCAGTCCATCAGCCAGTCAATCCATCAGCCAGTCAATCCATCAGTCAGTTGAACAATTGTAAAGAGTGGTGGCACCGAGGCTGAGGATCGGAGGATCGGTCAAGAAAGGAAAGGGAGAAAAAGGTTTCGGGCTAAAATCACTGGGCAGTCAAAAATTGAACAACTACAACCACAACCAATTTTAGCTCCAGACTTTCGATACGGTGGTCCTTAAGAATCTCATCTCACAATTCCCCCATTTCCATTTCCTCCCACATCTTCAAAAGAATTCGAGAAATCATACAACAACATCATCCACCATCCACCATCCACCATCCACCACGACAACCACACATCGGCAAAAAAAAAAAAGGCTTTCCTTCCAAATAATTATACCTGTCGCCATCAATCCTCATTTGATTTCTAGTAAATATAATCAACCTTTAGCAGAAATTATTGTACGGATCCGGGAAATCTTTGGATGAACATTACACATTGACACTGATTACGGGTGGGGAAAAAGCGATTCGACATCTTCAACACCATCGATTGAATTTCACCCATCCCTCCTTCATAACCCATCTGTTGAGACGAGATAAACCCTCAATCATAATATGAGTGTTCCACCTATATCATCTCTCGCATCGAGCGATACCGATGTCGATCTCGAAGCTGCATTCAAAGAGTCGCTCGGTATCGCTCGAGACGTCGTCAAGGGAGTGTTATTACAGTCTCTTCGTGTTTCATTCGAAGGTCACCATATTAGTTTCCCAGCTCAGCAAATACTTTCTGGTGATGAGACATATAATACCCTTCTTACCATGCGAGATTTAGATTCACCCACAGGCATGATGATAGACAATAATGTTATTCAGCTTCCTTGTTCTGGAAATATCATGAGTTCAACTTCTCAACCGTCTGCAATGAGTGGTCAAATGAATCAAATGGCTTTCTCACCCTTGACTACGAGCAATCTTAACTCTCACATTCGTCCGGGAAATTCAACACAACAACAACAACCATTCAATAATTCCAATTATCGACCACAATCTTCCTTTAATGCCACTCAGAGTCAAACCGAACTGCCACAGCTCTCCAATGTATTACGAGCAGTGAACACAAACAACTACACTCAACAACAAACTTACCCCTCCAGCAATAACTCGTATTCACTCTCTTCGAATCAGCCTTTACGTCCTCAACTTCAGCAACATAACCCTGCAACTAAATACCCCCAAAACATGGACGACCTTTTCTCCAGATCGGATTCAGTCCTTGCCTCGCAAATCCCCGCGAATCGAAGCAACTTTCAACAGCAGATGATTGCTCGATTACAAAAAGATTCTCGAACTTTCGCAAATCAATCCTATTCAAGCTATGGTGGACAGGGCCCAATTCCTAATCTAGAAAGAACGAGTTCGAGCAGTTCAGTTTTATCCAGTTCATCTTTACCAACTTTAGCTCCAGCGCAAAAACTTCCACAAACTGAAAACCTCCTTGTTGTAGAATCTCGATCGAGTACACAAAGTCGGTCAGAAACACCCATGGACTTGGAAATGACTAAAGCTACCAACCCGAGGAAGCGCAAGGTGCAGACAGAAGAACAAAAGGCCGCAGCGAAGAAGGCAAGGCTATTGAAGATTGCTGGAAAGGCTGAAAACGCCGAAAAGACAAATAAATTGGAGGTAGTAAGTGTGCCTACTCACTTATACATATGTCAATAGATCTAACTGTTGTGTGAAGGTAAAGAAGAAAGACCTTGAGATACCAGCCGACGTTGTAATCCGCATTCTCGAATTTTGCCCTCCTATATTTCTCCGAAAAGCTCGTACTATCTGCCGCAACTGGTGCAGATGGGTTAGAGACCTGAAATCTATCCATATAAATTGTCGTCGGGAAAACTATGGTTACAATTTGCCTGATGAAATTCCAGGGCTATCAGCAATGCAATATGTTGATCTTCTAGGAGGGAAAGGTTGCATGGAACCTGGTTGTAAGAACAAAGATGCTAGCAGAACACATTGGGCTTGGAAAAAGAGGTGGTGTCTCAACTGTTGGAAGGGAAAGATCGAGAGAGAGGATCGTATCCAGAAACATCGTCAACACAACTATTCCCTGCCTGTCATTGACAGACTGTTGGCGTGCATTCCAGTCAGCATGTACGACTCTTTTGGGAAACCTCATGATTTCGTCGAAGAAGGAGACCCTGGAGCAATTCAAACGTCGACACACAGACTATACAAATACTACTTGATTGCCGATGTCGAAAACATCATAAAGGAATATGAAGCACTCACACCCGATCCATACCGTGAGGATCCTACCCATAATGATGCGCAGAAAGCTACCGCCCGCCAGATTTGGGACGAGAAGATGGAAAAGTTAGAAGAAGATCGTGATGCCTTCTTCGAGGCAAAGAAAGCCGAGAACGCAAAGGTCATGCAACTCGTTTTACAAATCGAAGCAGCAGTCCGTGAGAAGAGAGCCAAAGGTCGCAAGCCGAATGATGCTAATCGCGAAAGCCGGAGAGTTCTCTTCCTCACATTTGCGAAGCGAGATCTCCCAGATATTCCGGAAGACTTTATCATCAACACCAAGCCATTCAAAGCGGCCGTTCGAATTTTCAGAGATGGTGGCTCAGAGCGAGGTTGGAGAGCATTGAAGCCGAAGATTCAAGAAGTCTACCAGCAAGAGCAGTCGAGAAAGAATGATCAACAAGCCATCGTTCCTGCAAAAGACGTACCAAGCCGGGGTAATTTAAACGAAGACTTTCAAATGACTGGGCAAGATCTCGAAAATTATGAGCAAGCTAACGATGCCCTTCGACAAATTGGCAATCAAGTTCTGCAGCCAAACACACAGCAAGGTCAACTGGAAAGATATCAAATCCCTACACCAATGACTAGTAATAGGTCGTCTCTTGCAATGATTCATGCTGGTTCATTTGATTCTGGCAAGAGCGCCGTGGCTACAGCTTTACGACCATTGAACAATCCGACAATAACGTTTCCAGGTGGCCTTCCGCTCCCCAATGACTCTTTGCTCAACACCTCTCATAACAATAACGGCTCTTCTATCAGTTCATTGAGCAACATTTCTCACAATAATGGCTTTTCTGCCAACTCATTGGCTCGTCTCTCTGGAATCAATAATGGCTCTTTGATGGGTTCAACGAGCGTGCCTTCTCGCAGCAATAGCGGTTTTCCTGCCAGCTCAATGAACTCTCTTACTCAGAATCATAATTCCATGATATCCTCCAACCCTGCTTATGGAAACAATGGGCTTCCTGCCAGTACAATGTCAATTCTATCTCAGAATAATAATAACATGGGTTCGTCGAGCACTACTTCCCGCAATATTTCAATGACCCCGCTTCCTCAAAACGGTAGCAACTCTTTCATGGGTTCATCGAACAGTGGTTCATACGGCGCAAATATTAACCTCGCCAATTCCATGGCCTCTCGCTCGCAAAACATGAACAACTCGTCCATAGGTCTGTTGAGTAATAATTCTCGCAGCACTCAGAACAATAATGGCGATTTCATGAAAAGTGCTTCTTACAGCAACAACAACTTTGCTGCCAATCCAATGGCCTCGCGGTCTCAAAACATGAATGGCGCAAATATCAGTTCACCAGAAGACTTTTTCAAGATGAATCCCTATGCAAATCCAAATCAAATGTCTCAGAGCAATAATGTCTCTTCTGTCAACTCTCCAAGCGACTTCTCTGGCCACTCTAACTACAATAATGCTATTAATTCCGGCCCTTCGAACCATCTTACTCAATGCAATAATGTTTCGTCTCTCTTGCCTCCCCCTCACTTGGGTTATGCTTCTCAAAATAACGTCGCTTCTTCTGTCAACTCATCGAACCAAGTTTACCAGAACAATGGCACCTCATCCAATCCATCAAACCCTGGATCATCTTCAACTTCACGAAGTGCCATGGCTATCTCCTCGATTATCACAGGAACTCAACCTCAAGGCAATTGAGCTGATATTCTCCAAGGGACAATCAATCTTATTCTGGACAAGCAAGCCATTCTATCATGTGCAACATGTATGGATGGCACTTTGAAAGAGCACCTCGGGAATACATTCTCATTCAGTTTCCATTTCATATTACAATTTATTTTTTTTCTTTCAGTTTCCTTTTTGAAAAATATTGGCGCAAAGGGAAGCGCAATACCCCTATAATGAAAAATGGCTACAATCAGGAGTTTATCATTTGCGATTATGGCAGGGGTCGGTGGATGCATATAAGGGTTATGAGGTTTCATGGATGCATACCATGTGGTGGCGTCTTAGAGGCTGGTTTATATTCAATTGATTCTTAATGATATGGTGGATTGGGCATCACAAGAAACGTATCGTTGGCGATGGGGCGTTTTAGCGGCATATGGATACGAGCCATTGATTTTCTCCGGTTACTTTTTTCCTTTCACTTGTTCATTCTTATATTTTCAGTTCTCGTTGCAGATGGTACGGGATGACACGTTGAATGATTGCGAAATGGGGCTTCGTTCGGTCCGCGAAATGCTATTCAATGAGAGGAAACAACGAAAGGATAGAAGACCAAACGAGATATCTCCAAGAAATTTTCGATTATGCGTTGATGAATGACATGGCGTGGAACGGATTGGTGGGCTTGCTTCCTGGACTTACTTATTAGCATGATACATACATATATTATACTACAAGACACATATGTGCACAGCAAACTCTTGATTCTCTCGGCCCTGGTCAGCGTGGTTTGATCTCGGATGGGCAAATTGGCAGAATCATTATTCTATTAATAATTATTTTATCCAATCAATTAAGATTCATTGTGCATTCTCCTTAAAAACAATGTGACAATACTATTCTTGTTATATTCAATCTCGAACAATAAAGAGTGTCAAAGTGCCTGGCATATGACAACATGTTATCTCAACATTCAATCATCCAATGGGTCACATACTCCAAAAAATCAATGATCTACATCTAATATCAGCCTTATGTTACTCTCCCTACTATTTATAGAAAGCGGACGTTGAAGCGGCCGCTAGCGGACTGGTAGCCTCGTGGGTTGTGGCTCTGGATTGTGGATTGGTTACGTGGGGAGTAATGATTCAAAGATCTGGCATGTGAATAGCTTTCGTAATGTAATCATGAGATTTTCATGCCACGGATTACCAGGTAGTTTGATACATTCTCCTTTAATCTTCAATATTCAACCATAATTGTCGTTTCTAATCTGCGCCCATTTTATTTCCCGAGATTTCTGAGATAACAAGACTTTGAGAGTGGATTGCAACTGAGGTCTGGTCGGCAAGAGAGTAATGAATTAATGGGAGAATTGGATTGAGATTCATAGTGAGGGATAATATTAATGGAGGAAGGGTTAGATTTTGATTTGGGGCTGAAGGCTGCGATACGGGAGGACTCGGGATCCCGGACACAGTTACAGATGCAAACACAGCAGATGCCATCGACTATGCAGCAATCGCAATCGCACACCCAACAATCGCATGCGCAGAAATTGAGAGAGGAAGCTGCACGAAGAGGAGAGACGAGGGATAATTTGGTGGGAGAGAAGGCTCCGAGACTGGAAAGAAGTCCACATCCATATCATAAACGACATGAGGAGATTCCCTTTGGGAGCGAAAGGAGTGAGAGGAATCCGGTTGTTGGGAATTCGAAGAGAGAAGAATGGACTTCCCGAGTGTCTGTCTCGAAACCGCCTTCCTTCAAACCCTCTTTCAATCTCAGACCTTCTAGCTCTCGAACGAGAACATCTTCTTCTGGAGCTCCCGTCTCGCCATCACCTCTACGTTCGGCACAAAACACAGACGATGAATTTTATAATGGCGTTAGGGTAACAGCTGATGGATCGTCAAATGGATATATCGAATTTACGAATAGCGATAGTGGGACTGAGGCAGATGATGAACATTTTCTCAAAGGTCTGCCGGCTCCGAGAATAAAACCACATAAAGGATTGAGAGGTGCAGATGGTAGTATGTCAAGTACGCCTAGTCCATTGTTGAGTCCAGCGATTTTGGATGATGAAATACGATGGAAGGAAAATGGGAGGATTAGATCTGTAGTGCCAACTTCGAAGATACTTACGGAGGAGGAACAGAGAAAATTAATTGAGAAATTTAAACAGAGAAGGAAGGTTGAAATTGTGAGGAGAACGACTGAGGCGTGTTTACTATGTTTTGTTGGGGGTATAATATATCGGGGTCGAGGAGTTGAGGAAATACTCTATTTGTGGAAGAATGGTATGCTTTTATCTCCTGACTTTCAGAAACTATGCTGACCATGAAGAACTTGGCTGTCAAATTCTTATTATAAGTGGTTTAATAGCTTTATATCCACTTCGACTATTGCGACATCTAAGTTCACGAACGCCATGGAATTCGCCATTCCCTCTTACTATACCTGCAACATTTGATCCTGCTCCTTTATTATATCCTCCTACAATAACAATGCTCGTTTCGATTTTACTTTCAGTCAGTGATCCTAGTGGTCTACTACCAAGTATGATACTTGCAATATCAACATTACCGAAGAAATTGATACCTGCTATTGGAGGTCTTGAAGGGAGAGATATGTTACATTGGGTATTGGCATGTATGCCATTATTTACGACAACATTGACTAGAGCTCCGTTCTTGAGTAAAGAGTCGTTACCTCTGAATCCTGAGGTTCTGGTTTTGATACCACCACTTCACCAAGCCTTATGTACAACACTTTATTACCTCACAACTACAAGTCTCCTAGCAGCCGAACTACAGTTGTTATCAACTACTCTTATCAGTTTACTACTCAGAGCATCATCTCCTCAAGCGGTAATTCTCAAAGCACTCCTTTGGGGTGGTGGTATAGGGATTCTGATTACTTGTACACATGTTCTTAGATGGGGTGTTGCATTAGCTCGCGTCCCTACCTGGAGATTTAGAAGACCTGATCCTAAAAATTCGGGATTCAGATTCAGCAGGAGGTCTTTATCAATTGGTACAAATACGTTGAGTGTTTTTGCTAAAGATAGATTCGTCAGTGATACGAGTGATGATGAACTTCATCGTCATTATTCACAGGGAATGGGTGGAAAAGTACATTCTTCGGAATTTCCTCTCTTAGATGGAGAGATGTCGGGTGTTTCGAGAAGAAATACTCTACCAGGATCTAGTCCTTCAAGATTAAAAACTAGAACACCTTCGGGTCGGAAGAAAAGATCGGCTTCTATTAGTCTCCAGTCATTTTCCAAATTAACATATAAACAAGCTTCGATTCGAAAATGGGCATACGCAGTTTATGTATATATATGTATCCTCGTTATTATCCTAGTGGGTATCAGAGAATACGTTGGGAAAAAAGCATTGCAAGGTTATGAACCTGTGGGATGGGCGCTGGGATATATGTTTGGAGATTTACCACAATTTCGATTCGAGGTTGTGAAAGCAAATTTGCAGAGATGGATTCCGTTACCTTCTCGTACTCATTCTTCCGATGATTTAGAGTTGCATGAGCGAGTGAAGATTTGTGCGGAAAAGGGATGGGTGGAACGTATTCGTACTCAGGATTTCGGCGCGGCGAATACAAGGCTTATACTCTTGGGCTATTGGCTTCTCATTATCATTACGGGTCTCGCGATTGTCTTCCGTCTTTCGAAAATATATGAGGTGGATACGAGGAGAAAAGTTTTTCATTTCATGATGGTTTTTATTCTCTTGCCGTCGACGTTTGTGGATCCGAATTACTGTGCGTTGGCTATGGCGTCGGTGTTGGGTGTATTTTTACTGCTGGATTTACTGAGAGCAAGTCAGTTACCACCGATTAGTAGGGCGTTGGCGAAATTCTTAACGCCGTATGTGGATGGTAGGGATTTGAAGGGACCGGTGGTTGTTAGTCATATCTTTCTAGGGGTGGGATGTGCGGTGCCTTTGTGGTTGAGTTTGGGGAGTTTGTCGTCTCCTTCTTCTTACTCTTCGACGGGAGTGCTTGATTCTGCTTCGGGATCTGGAGTCGCTTCTGAGACGGTTTTATCGTCTGAGTCTTTTGAAGGGGGAATAGGGGATCCGTGGAAGGGATGGGAAATCCCCCAGAGACAGAGGGAAATTGCTATGGTGGCAGGAGTTATATGTGTAGGATTGGGTGACGCAGCAGCGAGTCTGGTGGGGAGAAGGTGTGGGAAGAGGAAATGGTATTGGGGAGGGGGAAAGAGTTTAGAAGGGAGTATGGCGTTTATGGTTGTGGTTGCGGTGGCGTTGGTGGGGGCGAAGGGGTGGTTGAGGGGGGGTGGATGGGAGATAGATAGGTAGGTATGTTA
>PQXL01000423.1:0-35109 GCA_004916875.1 Botrytis galanthina
GGTCACCCACCCAACTACTAATCCACCGATCTGAAGCTTGTGTATGGCAGAGCGGACGGGATGCCCAATTCTCTTCAGTCTATGGTCGTATGTGGCAGAACCGAGGTTGTGAGACAATATATACTCTTTTGTAATGTAGATCAATGGTTGGAGATTCGCTGATGGTGGTTGCCCTACTACTCAGCTATTGTGTCCCCCTAGGTGAAGCTTGTCTCCTGGTAGTCTTAACTAATTGTCCTTATATTCTTGAGTCTATATTTGTATGTGGGAGAAAGTAGCTGATTTGAAGATATAAATTGTAGATTTTGGCGACAGTTTGTATGTTGGATTTCTGTGTAACAACCCCAACACTTGAGCAGATGTCCCTATCTGATTGGCATCGAAGAGATAAGGAACACATGGCTATCTATGTATCGACTTCATCGCTGTAGTCGTAAAATGCAATGGATATCACAGCAGGTGATGGAACAAAGAAAAGATATAAAGTGAGCATTGCGGATGAGAGATATTGACTCGAAGTTCTAATCCACTCGCTTATCGAACATCCCAAATCACCAGACCAGGACAAATATATCGTCTACTTGCAATGGACATAGAGTATCTCAAGGGAATCTTGTCTGTTTAATACATCCCGTACGGCTAGCAGTTTGTTAAATACTTATCATATAATTTCTTGTATCAAATGAAGGAAATTACTAGTTCTGTTGGTCGTCGCCAGGAAAGATAGTGTGTTCTAGATAGTCGCCCAAGGGAGGGGCACCCACATGAATCGGTAGTGATCACGAGGGGTTTGAAGTCCTTTCGAAAAATAAAAATTGGTAATCGTCCAGTGGAGTCGGCGATGATGATGTAGGTAATCTTCGTATTGTAAGAATCCTTATTGTTGAACCATGGTTTGTTTTCTGACCAAAATCATGTGAGCCAAGAAGGAGGGGTCATGGTGAAGTTGCTTGAAATGTGGATGGCCAGATATCACTCTACACTCAATAGGGTGAGTAACGGCTGTAGATTCGCAAATATCGGGGACCTTGAGTATTGTTGAACCTTAAAATGGATCATATATGATGAGCACAAGCGAAGTAATGCAACGCAATGTGCCCGATGGATTTGTTGCAGTTGTTGTTTGCTTGTACGCCATTGTCGGTAGGAGCTGAATGGTAAAAAAAAGCTCGCCTTACTTACTGTACTCGTACATAACAACCTTGGACTGTTATACGAACTTGATTGGCAGACATATGGGGAAGTCTTATATGTGCTATATGCATTGTGCGGCGGTGGAATTCACGAAATGGGATGTTGCATTTTGCATCTCGCATTTAGGTGCTGACACTGGTGGCAATATTACCTAGTATACTGTACACATAACCAACACTTGTTATTGAGGGGAGTTGACACGAACCTGAGTTCTTGTGTATGTTGATATTGAATACATCGATTGATCCCTTCTTGATGACCGGCACGCTCGAAATATGAGGGCTTACCAAATTTGTATCAGAGGAAGCATATTTTCGCAACGACCCGATTGTGGAGTACAAGAGTTCTGATAGTCCACCAGTCCAGGTTTCTTAGGATCCATGGATATTGTTGATAATTGTGGATATACGGAGTAGACAGATAGTCATGTATGCAATATCCATCTTCCCCACCAGGACAAAGGATTGCAACAGCGAGCTTGGACTGCTGTTCGTACAGTTGTTATAAGCGGATGCGGTCATTTAGATCATGCCTACTTATCGAACGACCAAGTGTAAAAAATGGCGCAGTGCGCGCTGCTGTCGCCCAGACACCTTGAGCGGAGTATGAAAAAGGGAAAGAAAAAGGTGGATGAAATAAACCTTGGAAGTTATGTGAGACCTTTCCCTTTATTAACTCGGACCTGAGGGGAGGGGGGAACGAGAGTTTACCACTGTTTTGTTTTGGGTATTATTTGGCGAAAGCGGTTGAAAGGAAAAAGTAGGTAGATAGCTATAAACTCGATGTCACTCTCCATATCTGAAAAGTTGTAACCTCACCATCGCCCGATTACTTTGTGTAGACAAATCAACCTCAATACAAGAAGAATGAGAATAAAGTATAATGGGGATAAAATGCCAGGGTCGATTTTGATCATCTCACGAAATTTGATATCGTGACCTGCCTTCATAGTCATAAATGGCACGGCTATAGTGCCCTTTCCACCACTTCACCGCTGTTCTCTCTCATGTTTTCCGTTTTGAGGGAATCTTGCATGCATCTGTCGGGAGGATTAAAAGGAACAGAAACCTTCCTGTTCCTCGATAGTCAGCACGCAAATGACCAGTTTTTTCCGTATGGATGAGAGGTGATTGTGAGAAGAGGCTCTGCTTGACCGAGTTCTTTGAAAGATCTAGTTTTCATTAGTGAGCAATGAATGGTGAGATCTTGACTGAAAACAAATGCTTTCGAGGTTTGCTTCACTCCCACCACACTCGCAGGATCTTTTCCAATTGTTCATTATTAGCATCTGTACTCTGTATACCTAGCTACCCACCTACCTACCTATTCAATATCAACCTTGAAAGTTCAAGATGGTGGTGGGGTGGAATCTGTTATCAACAAATGATCTTCGCCCAAATTATTTTGAAGGGTCGGATAGATGTCGGACGGAGAGAAGAGATAATACGGAGTAGATGGAGAAGAGATATGTACAGAGTAAGAACCCAGGTATGATTATGATTGAATAAGAAGTTCCGGTAGATGAGTAGGTAGGATAGTTATACAGGTATCCGTATGGATATCGGAGATAGACAATATGTAGATAACATATAATGATATAAATAATAGGTAATATAGCGATAAATATATAATACATATAAATACTAGGTACTTCCCACATCTGCTGTCTACTAGGTAGGTACTTATCGTTATCGATAAAGCTACCTAGGTGTTCAAGTATCTAGCTAGAATAGAGTGCTAGTCTCCTAGTGTAGATCAATCAGCAATACCTTAATACCTTGTGGAGATATCCTGACTTGTCTACTCTCACTCCATAGATGTCTAGGTAGTTGCGTGGTCCCATCGATCACACAATTTTGGATCGTGAATAGACTCAAGTCACATCACAAACATGGCCGTGAAAGACCACAAGGATGTTTGCCTACATTCAGATCAGATGTGAGACATTCTTCTGTGTACTTGGAAATCCATGAGTCGTGAAGTATCTGTGAGGGATCTGTGAAGTATCCAGGATCTAGCTTCTAACTTATGCAAGCAGGTCTCTAATATCTATCTTTTCAATCACTTGAGGTATCTAATCCATCCATCTACCTACACCCATACTCCCCTGCTGCTACCCAGTACGCACTCTGCTATGCATCATTCATAAAGGTTTCATACAATGATCAGTGGCAAGCTCATGTAAGATTACCTACCTAGGAATTCATTCTTCCTCCTTTCATATTCCGAATTCCAGATCCATCTGCAAATGTTCGTTTCATTGACCTTCATTCAAGTCCTACACAAGAACTACTGCAGAGCAGCATCTTTATTCCGCTTTGGAAGGTTCAATCATTGCTTGTTCATTTTGGAGAAACCCTACTCTCATTGTTTCCGTGACCCTTTCAACTGCCTTTGCCTTGCATTAAGAACCTTGAAAAGGAAGCCATCCATATCTTAATGACAATGATTAATTAGCCAAGGCAAGACATATATCGTACATAATCTAAGGCCACCCCTCCCAGCTACTCATTTGTACTAACTCCAATTCTCGGCTTCAAAAAGTCAATACTAGATTACTAGATAATTACGACCAACACCACACCCGAGTTAGTTGCGACCAGACTCAGTCAGCTCCGCATCAACCCCCAATCTCAAAAGTCCCGCCTGATTCCTCCTCGCACTGCAGTCCCTCTTTCATTTGATATCCATTGCTGTTCATCTTTCCACCATATTTCACAATTAATATTAACTGAGTGAATCCATCTCGGAACCTTTCGACCTTTCACCGAGTATCAACCTCTTAACCTCTCAACCATTGTGCAAGTCCTTTTCCAACGCTCAACAACAGCACGCTTTGCAGCCTTACTTTGAACGTCTTGTTTGTGCTGCTTCGAAACCACAGCGTAACACGATAATGTCAAGTCAAGCGAACATCTAAGGAATATTTACGACAGCTGAAAAAGAACACTCGGGGTCATATACCATACCTACCTAATCAACTGTCTTCTACAAAGCGTCGTCATAGATTTGGAGGTTGTCCTTTGAGATCCGATCCCAGGTCAGTGCGGGGTCGATAAGATAAATGGATAATACTATGGAGGATGACGATATTGATATGCCGTATGCGCCGCCTGTGCAAAATGCGAATACCTCTCGCTGTCCAAATAACGAAGCTTCGCGGAATGGTATGCAACCGCCTAGCACCCGCTATCCACCGCTCATGAATCCTTGGGCAGGCTACCAAACAGGCTACAATATGAACTCTACATTGTATGGCACTTCAAATTATCCCTCAACCCCGTATAGTGATGGACGTCCAAATTATTCCAGTCCAAGTTATGCCGCCCATTGGTCTCAAAACTCGCGTGCTCAGGGAATTCCATATCACGATTTTACAGACTTTCAACATCATAATTCAGAGCCACCTCTTAGCAGATCCTACCCTACATTACCTCCTATGTCAGGCCCTCCCGAGTACAACTCTTGGACGGGACCTTGGCCTCATAATTCTCGAGCTATGCCAATGTTCGCCAATGAAAATTCTATACCGGACAACAATAATGCCTCTCAAAGATTGGGGAACGATGGCGTTTCAGGCGCTTCACAGGAACAAGGTAATCTCCAACTTCAACTTCAACTGCCCCATTTCTCTATTGAAAGATCTTTTTGTCTGTCAACGTGGAATCAAAGCTTTTTGGAAAGTTATAAGATCACTAAGAAGCTGACAACCGTGAAATAGTTCAACAACGAAGACGGGAGCGGGAACCAGAGTTACGACATAGACATGCCCCCCAAAGTACTAATTCGGAAGCCTGTGAGTACACTCACTTCTATACTGGAGTAGCCTGTGAATCCTGTTCAATGTCCTTTCAGTTAACTCCTGGCATACTCCCTTTATGTTTACACTTCTCTGCTTTGATGGTTATACAGACCAACGTAAAAGAGAAAGACAACCGTCCACTAACAAAGTTCTCTAGTTGGGCCTGCGTCTCCACACGTTCCTAATCCTGCCGGCACCTCCGAATGGAATCGATCAAGTGCTAGATCGGGACGTCGTTTGGCTGATGCTCAACGTAGAGCAGTGTTGGGCCGTGCTAGTCGTCCCGGTAGAGATTCGGACACAGACGAAGAAGAATGGGGAGAAAGCGACGAAGATGATGATGTCATGGGAGGGTTAGCAACTGCTCACATGCAATTATTAGGCAACGCCGCCTTTGCTTCTGCTTTACGCAGTCGTGGCGTTAGTTTGAGTCGTGCTTTTGATCTGGGGGTTGATGGCAAAGGAAAGCCGTCCAAAAAGTTTTTGTCTTCACTCCAGAAAATGAATGTTGATGCTCTGACGCAAGAAGAACGCAGTAAGTCTTGAACATCGTTTTATCGCAGCTCTTCTGACCATGTCCAGATTGCTCGATTTGCTACGAAGAAATCGGCGTGGCGAATCCCGAAGGGGTGATTGAACAGCCGTTGCGAATGCCCAAGTGTAAACATATATTTGGAGATGTATGTCTTAAGACATGGTTCAAGGAAAACGACAGCTGTCCGTACTGCAGGGATAAAGTTCCCACACAATCCACAAGGAAGGCGATTGAGCAACTGGTACGGCAGCAAATGCGATATCGCCATAATGGAACTGCCCGTTCCGCTGAAGCCGACCTTCTCAATTCAGGGTATGTCCCGAACTATCACTCTATGAAAAATGGCTGACATGTAGGAAGCCCACTTGATCAGGAATATCACACACCAGTCTGGTCAGCGACCGACACTGTGGAAAGCCGACGTCGCGGTGCCCGAGGAAGACCGACCGTATTTGGGACAGCACCAGCACCTCCAGGAAGGCGTCCCAGTTTGATGAGTTCTAACAGGCTCTACACTCCCACTTCACAACTGCAAAATGAAGTCAATCCCTATCAAACACATTCACGGCATAACTCGAACTCGGAAGGAGTCTTGCCCGGAACAATGGGCGCACCGATCACGAATAATGGACAACGGCAGCCCACATCTCTTACAACTAACTCGTTGGGACACTCGGCAAATTCGGCGGGTTACATGTTTCCATCAAACCTGTCCTCGGGATCTTCTGCAGTGTCAAATACTTTCATGCCTCCACCCGCACCCTCTTATTCCCAACCCAGGCCAAGCGGGTTCGGATCTATGGGAGCTCCAGCATTTGACCCAACTGAAAGCGTGAACCCTGGCCAACATCACAATTACCAATCTCCAGCTTACCAACAAGAAGATTCTGTTGTCTTTCAAAATCTGCAGCTGGCTCGCGGTTTTGGATTTCGAACCCAACAACAAGGCCAGCAGTATCAGCAGAATCACCAAGCTGAGCAACAACTTCAACAGCACCAGCAAACTCGGCAACGGGAACATGAGCAGCAGAATCAGAGAGGAGGTAGAGATGCTGAGCTTTATCCCGCTCCGAATGGGGACATGGGAAACTTTTGAAGAACACATCGGCCAGGATCAAAAATCTATGGGATAAATCTCAAAATTGCAAGTATAACTCACCCTCTCTTGAACTCTTTCCGTCGACTTTGCTTTTCCATCTTTAAGAACACTCATGCACACATAAGAGTCATTTGGGCTATTTGGACCTGGGAGGCAAGGCGTACTGGCGTGGAAAGGAGTTTCAGGTTCGTATACCAATTTTGAATGGGGAAACTACTTGTGTGTTAGCGGCTCTAAGAATACTCTTTCCAGTCTCCTGAAGGATTGGTTGAGATGGTAGCGATGGTGATGATGGCGGTGGGTGTTGGCACTGATCATCATCTTCCTGGCCAGCCCAGCGTCAAATGAACATACATAATTAGCGAATGGAAAACATTTGGATAAAACATTTGTGGTTGTGCTTGCATATCAACCAAGGAAATGTGTGAATGGCCGCTTTGACTTTCCAAATTTTCAACAGGCACATCAGAACTGATAAGAGGCAGAGGAAAATTATCAAAAACTCTTCACATATTTTGGCATTGGTTAGATTGAGTGATTAAGTAAACAATGTTTTTACAGCATATCTTGATGGGTCTAGTTGAATATGGTTTCACTATCTATTCACATTTATCTCTATCTTTCGGGATGATGTCGTCCCATCATGCAATGCAAGGCTGATTGATGATTATACAGTGCCGACAAGGCTAATTAGCTTCGTCGATCATAACTTCTGAACAAAAGCGGTATGATCTGGCAGAAAAAGTCCCCGTTGGTTTCGCTGAACATTGTAAAATAATCTTTTCCTGTATTGATATAACAGAGAGCTTCGCAATTCCTCACTATCATATTTTACTCTATAATTTTAGATCCTCTTCTTTTGATGCGCATATTGAATTCTTGCCCTATCATTCTCACGATCATAGAAAATACAAATTAGTTCTACGAAAAGTGTTTTTTTAAGACGTCGAGTTTGGAGAGCTGGAAAAGTCCTAACAATCGCCGTCATGCCCGAGAAAGTTCTTCTCAAATTCGGCGACGACGCTGATGAGACTCCTAAGATTGTGAAAAGGGATGGGGCTCCTGATACGAAATCTATGAATCAGAAACAGGCGCAATCAAGATCAAAATCGAAGTTGCAATCGCAATCGCAGTCGCAGCCGCAATCACATTCGACGAAATCCACAGGCACGAAACGTTTAAGAGATGGAAGCCCAAAAACAGATTCGAAGCGGAAGAAATTGGCGGTGGTGCAAGACAAGGCGACAAATGCAAATGGTGCGAAGTTGACAAAGCTAGAGCATGCGGATGACTTGAAGGTCGGCGGGAAAGAGCAGGAAGAAGAAGAAGCTGAAGTTCTTAATGAAGCGAAAAAAGCAACCAACGGCACCAGGAAAGTCAAATCCTTTGTGGAGGAGAAAGATCGACAGAGAGGACAAAATCCGAGGTTTGGCAGTGAGAATGTCAAAAATGCGACCCCGGACAGGCACCTACAAAAGACAGCTAGGGAACTCGAGCCGTTTCGAAAATCACTTCCGGTATATAAGAAACTGGTGGATCTTAAAACTGCTTTGCGTACCAATGATGTTCTTCTCTTAACTGCAGAGACTGGTTCCGGAAAAAGTACTCAGCTGCCTCAATTTATGCATGATGAGCCTTGGTGCAAGAAACAAAAGGTAAAAGTCAAGAATGCGACGGGTCAAGAAGAGGACATTTCAGTTGGCGGAGTCATTGCTATTACTCAACCTCGTCGCGTTGCTGCTATTACTTTAGCCCGTCGTGTTGCTGCCGAGATGGGATCTGCCCTTGGATACCAACGTACAAATACTCCTGGAAAGGTTGGTTATTCCGTCCGTTTCGATACCAATACACCCATTGGAATGAAGATAAAGTTTGTTACCGAAGGTACCTTGCTTCAAGAAATGGTCCATGATCCAAATCTCAGAAAATATAGTGCTGTCATTATTGATGAAATTCACGAGAGAGGGGTTGATGTTGATCTTATTGCTGGATTTCTCCGACAAATAGTTCATGGAGATAAGCAAGGTCGTGGTGGTATTCCATTGAAAGTCGTTATCATGAGTGCAACTCTTGATTTAGGCGGATACGAAGCTTTCTTTGCAAATCCTGACTCAAATCCTAGTTATCAACCAGGAAACAACTATGGCTCAATATTTGCACCACATCTTGTGAACAATGAGAAGGTCATTGAGGCTGCCAAACCAATGCTAGCTGTAAAATCCGGAAAGGCAGAGGATGTGGAATCAAAAGAAACAGAAAGCTCCGAAAAGGTAGACACCGGCGTTGCCATTGAGGAAGTCAAAGGTAGGAAATTCAAAGTGGACCTATACTATGACAAACCGGCCGATCCTAGTAATTACCAAGAGACTATGTTCAAGAGGATTGCAAGTATACATGTTACGGAACCTCTTCCTGGAGATATACTGGTCTTTCTAGTCGGTCAAGAAGAGATTGAATATATGCAAACGAGACTTGAGGCTCTTGGCGAGTCTCTAAGCAAAGAAGTGCCAAGAATCAAGGTTATACCGCTGTATGGTGCTCTTCCACCAGATGCTCAACAGTTAGCTTTCGATCCAGTCAAGGAGCCCAGGACGAGGAAAATCGTCCTGGCTACTAACATTGCGGAAACGTCAGTAACAGTTCCTGGTGTGCGATATGTAGTTGACAGCGGTAAAGCCAAGGTTAAGAAGTACCGCACAAAGTTGGGTATGGAATCTTTGCTTGTCGTCCCGATCTCTAAACAATCCGCGCTCCAAAGAATGGGTCGTGCTGGTCGTGAAGCACCTGGTAAATGTTGGAGAGCATATGGTAAAGACGAATATGAATCTTGGCTTCAAGACGAAATTCCTGAAATCCTTCGTTGCGATGTGCTCGAGGCAGTTCTCAAGATGAAAGCTCGAGGGGTTCAAGACGTTATCAATTTTCCTCTCATGGATGCACCTGATGTGGAAGCTATGAAGCATGCTATCTTCCAACTCAACGCCATGGGAGCTCTTGATGACGAAGGTAACTTAACTACAGATGGTAAAAAGATGGCCAGTTTCCCTCTTCCTGCCGCTTATGGCCGTGCTCTCATTGCCTCCTCATCTCCCGAGTTCAATTGCGTTCTCGACGCTATTGACGTCATCTCCCTCCTCACTGCCGATTCTGAAGTGTTCATCCAACCCAAATCGCAAGAACAAGAAGAAGAAGTCGACGCCAATCGCGCCGATATCATTCGTCGTGAAGGCGATCTTCTCACGTATCTAACAACCATGCAACGCTACGCCTCCGAAAACACAAATCGATTCCAGTGGTGCAAATCTCGCAACATCAGCGCGCGAGCAATGAAATCCGCAATGCTGAATCGCAAACAATTGCGTCAGTTGAGCGTCACTCACAGTCTCATTGATGCCCTTCCCCCTCCTGATCCTCAGCCCTTCGAACCCTCTACTCCCGAAAGAGCAGAATGTTTGATTAAAGCATTTCTGAGATCGTTCGGGGACAGAACGGCAACGTTAGCCCCAGATGGAAGTTATGTGACGACAAAGGGAAAAAATGCCGTGGTTATTCATCCGCAGAGTGTGCTTTGGGGAAGGAAAATCGAGGCGATTATGTTCTTGGAAAATGTCTTTAGTACGAGGAATTGGGCGAAGAAGGTTAGTGCTGTCCAGGCGGATTGGGTTTTGGAGGCCTTAGGGGGCTGGATGTGAGTGGGGATTGGGCATATATACCTTGACTTGTGGTTCTTGGGAGAGAAGTATCGGACGCAGCGAAAGAGAGAGGTGTGGATGGATATAAAGATAGATATATAAATAGATACCCAAGTAATGTAAGATGTGGAATGTAGGAGAGATAGATATGGTTCATAGATTAACCATGGAATTTTAATATTGTAGGATAATTGCCAAAAAATCTCACAATTACATGCAAGCATTGATACAAGATTCCACGATGTTCTCTAGATGCAGAAAGTTGGAGTTATACTGATTTTTCGACGTCAAATTGATTGCAGTGGGTATATATGATACATCACTCCGCTAGACATAATCCTCCACGCGCACGATACTATACATTGCATTGCATACCGCAATTCTATCTCTACACCCCCTACTTCTTCAAACGATAACGGCCGCCGATACACTCCAACACACCCTCCTCTACCTTTCCGCCCAGCCACTCTAACAACTCTTCGTTACTATATGGAAAACCCTCCGCAATCAACATCTTCAACATCATCGCAATCTGCGGGGCCCCCATCTGACTCGAGCTATTCGTCAACATGCTCTGCACAAACTGCCAATACACCTTTGCGTTTTCACCCACAATACCCTTTTCCTCCTTTCCATCCTCACCTTCCTCATCAGCATGATCCGCACCGACGGGGGCCGAAGCGAGGGCATCCGAACGCGCACGATCCGACGCATTGAGCGTTTCGAGCACGGAGTACACTTGAGATTTCGGCGGAGATTCTTGGAGCACGAGTTTTGCGACCCAGAATTTGAGGGCGGAGGAGATGAGCGCAGGGTCCATGTCGAGTGCGGCGGTGAGTTCTTCGATGCTTTTTTGCGCGGGCACTTCTTCATCGTCGGATTGGAGATGCGTGGTTGCGCTGTGGAAACAGGAAATTACCGTGGCTTGCCAGGTCGTGCATTCTTCGACCACGGTGCGGTCGGCTAGTTCGAGCTCAACGGTTGTGTGACCGAGTGCGGGAAGCCAGGTGAGTTTTCTGGAAGGTTTGAGAGAGGAAAAGGCGGTGGAGTAGTCTGATTGGAGGTTGGCGATTTGAGGAGGGAGAGTAAAGGTTGATTCTTGAAGGGGAGGCCAGAAGAGACGGGAGAGAATTTTAGTATGAAGAGTTGGATGGGTTGATGGGGGAGGCATGGCTTTCTTTTCTGCGATGCTAAGATCTTGGGTCTTGTGGATGGCTTGGTCAAGGCGAACGGAATCGAGAATATCTTTTAGCATTACTTCACAGCTTTGGAGTGGCGCTTCCCCGAAGCGGGACTTAAGCAGCTCGAGAACTTTGATCTGAGAAGTTGTTAGAATTGCACGTATGAGAAGGGGATAGAACAATCGCATACCTCTTTTTCGAAAGCTCCGTCGTTCTTCAAAAGATTTTCACTGATAATATTTTGAAACTCTTTGATAAAAACATCTTGAGATCCAAAAACCCCAATCAATGTTCCAATGATATCAGCATTTTTGGACCTCTTGTATCCTGGTCCTGCATCTACAGGATCAGGCACCCACTCCATGTCATGCCAATCCAATTCTTCATCGTCAATCTTCCGTCCAGACTGCTCTGAATCATTGTTAAGTAAATGAGCTAGCTCAACGAGTCTATCCCCACTAGATTCAATAGGATTTCCTTGCGCGTCTTCTGTATCCGAAAGTAACCCTGCGATTATTATCCGGACCGTATCTTCTCGTGAGCATAGATATACCTGTAACGGATATGCTACACGGTCTAAAAGCACTTTCGAGTGATCAAGCGAATGAAATGACCAAATCATTGAGATGTAGGTCTGTAGAATTAATAATGTGGAAGCCCCTGGATGAAGTAGCCTCTCTTTCAGAGTGGCTGCAAAAGCTTCTGTCAAGTGTAATCGTCTCTGAGGTGTGGTAATTGTTGTTCGAAGGTCGTGCAATGCTCCATTACTATTTGGCCAATTCACAACAATATCAAATAACTCATTCGTCCTAAGTGCTGCGAGACGGCCAATGCTCATTTCCTTCCACTTTTCCATGTCGCTCCAAGCTACTTCAACATTGTCGATGACTTTAAAGACCAGGACAGCGAGTTTAGAATACCGATCTCCAATCCATCCACAAAGATCTGTAACACAATTGGAAGGTGATACGTGATGTGCCGTTCGTGGAAGTACGGAATTTCTTCTTTCGCCATCTTGAGGGGTCACACTTATTTCATTTGCAGACCACAGTCCTTTGCAACCTCTATTGACATATTCAGTCATAGATTGGTTCATGATGTCGGCAAAAATCACCTCGAACTTTTCTCCGGCCAGTCCAACTTTGTGTAGAGACTCCACAAGGTTGAGCATTTCGTTACAAACTTTATCCGTCCTCGCATCAATAGGCGCAATGCCGGATCCCTTTCCGCCCTGCAATCCAAGGATAGAAGAAACATAATTATCGAGAACAGTCCTTAATGCTGCAATGAATTGATCTGTAAGAGAATTCGTTATGATGGCATGTAGATCCCGTCGGAATTTCTCCAAAACCACACGCGAGAGCCCGGGAGTAAAAAGCTCAACTTGTTTGAGGATGACTGACAAGCCATGCAAATACATACGATGGGCAAATTCTAATATCTTTACACTGCCAAAAACCAAAGGTTGAGGACCTTCTTCATCAGTGCAGAGCCGCAATACCGGCAAGATTTGATGGAGAAGATGTCTACGAACTTGTTGGGTATGCCAAACAAGGAGATCATCCGTATGCAATGCAAATGGAAGGCGGTTAACGGGATCCAGAACGTCTTTCAAGGCGTCGTCAAAGGACGGATCAGATAGTATTGACAGAGGTCTCAGAGTCTCAATAGAACCCGGGTCTAATGGTACATCCGGAAGTTGGAGACGATAAGTAACAGTATGCCAAGATCTATCCCATTGGATTTGATCCCGAACTTGGGCTACAGACGAATCCCGATTATGCCCTCTGAGCTGTTGCGAGCTCCTCGTATTTGAAGCAGGTGTTTTCGGCCCATTATTGAAGCCTTGTGATCCTCCAAATGGTTGGCTTGGTGTTGTAAAGCTACCGGTTGGCGTTGCGACTGGGGTAGGTTCTGAAATCTCCGGCTTTTTGAATACTGAATCCAAAACACGTCTTCTTTTCGTGGCAAAAGTGGCCATCACGATCGGGAGTTTATCAGAGAGCGAAAGATTTTTGCATCACTTCATGGATTCTGTTATTCGTTTTGTATTAATCGCTGAAGTGGAAGCTGTATAACAACAATAATACTGTTCATGGAAAGAGCATCCAAATCTTGAGATCACGCGGTCACGTGATAGTGCGTTTCTGGTGTTAAATTCCAGCACGCAACGAAGACGAAATAAATCGGACAAGTATGTTTCAAATCTACTGTGCGACACAATTCTTATGACCAGACACCTAGTTTCATTTAAATTTTTCATATTTTTAAACTACTTCTGAGTACATATTATATAATAAGCATTAGATTTGCGCCTTGCCACCTCCTTATTCGCCTAGGGTAGTACCTTCCAAGTAAATCAAGTAACAAATGAAAGCTGGTTCAAGCATTTTGAGTAGCCTGCCTCCCAGAACTCCCTTGCCTTCCGAATCAACCCAAGGATGTCTATCTAAATTTGTAAAGAAAAACGTTAAACATTATTTCATATCGACGTGATTCTCCCTGCTGGAGTAGTTCTTGGTCTTGGCCGTAGATTAATTACAGACTCGAGTTCTCGGAGCATTTTAGTATTGGCATCCGCTCGGTCTCTCATGGACTCTCTCTTCACACGATCCTCCTTCATCTTCACAATGCGTTCTTCCCTTGTCAATTTGCTGCGTTGGTGTGGTATCGCGATCGCCTCAAACACCTCTTCTGCTTCGGAACCACTCAATTCAAGGCTAGACCGAGATCTCCCCTCACCATTTAGAGCTCTCAAAGCGTCAGCGGCTGTTCCCTCTTCAACGGCTGTCAAGCCTCCTAGAGATGATGCTGGCGATGTCATTCCACACATAGAAGATAGACGTTTCTCGTTCCTGTCAATGTTCACTGCCAGGGCAGCTTTCCCATCTTCCCACTCTTGCATCAATGCTTTCAAGTCAATGCCTATTGAATCGTATTGCATCATCAGATTTGAACCGAGTTCCGATACGTCTTCTGTGTCGTTCAATGATTTATCAGACTCCTCGCGCAAAACATGCAATTTCGCTTGTAGTCCACGGATTCCAGATGACAGCGTGTTTAGTTTGCGTAATTGTGCCCGCGCACGTTCTCGGCCCGGAGTAAGGGGTAGCTTTGGAGTGGTTGGAACCGGGAAATCTGTAGAATATTAGATTTGAACAACATTGACAAATGGTTTCGAACTTACTCTCTTCTTCGCCTAGTATACGACGGATTTTATTCTCGGCCTCAGAAGTGACGGAGCAAAGTGTGTGCAATTCGTCAACAGCAAGGCCCCATCTGTGAAAATCCGGTTTACCGCCATGCGCATCGAATGCAAGAAGGCAACAAAGAAAAATCTTTCGAATGGTGTGGAATCTAGCAGCGAAAATCTTCAATACCCTGACAGAATCCTCATCCTCGAATTCGCCTTCTGTGTAGCCTAGCATAGCTTCCGTATAGTCCAAGTCACTTATGTCGTATACATCATAGTATTTATCCAGATCCATCTCTTCCGCCAAGGGCTTCAATAAGTTGCATGCTTGTATATACCGAGGAATAATGTTCGCAAAGGAAATTCGGAGGATCTTTCTGAGTCGTAGACATCTTCGTGTCTGACTTCGATCTTCGAGACGACTGACGGGGGGCAAAGGTGTGCTTCTACTAAGAGGTTAATTTTGCCAGTAAGTTGAATGGTGAAAGATCCTACAGTCTATATCCACGAGATACCAGTTCAACTTCTTGAACAAGCGTTAGAGCTCCTGCCGCAACGGCATCAAACTCCTGTGCTTTGTGAACAAATTGCGATGCTTCCACGATAGATTGCTGTCGAAGGTATTGGAGCCACTGCTTCCGCACATATGCATACAATACTATAGCAGAAACCACTACGGTAAATGATAGTATTACTACACGGATCTTCCCACGTATAAAAGTTCCATTTCCGCGTGTCCAGTGTATTAACCATGTGAAAGAAAAAGCAAGTGTTGCCGTCGCTGCGGCGCCCGAGAGAGTAAAAGTTCCGATTTGCGGGGCATCAAGTGTAGGCCCTGTAATATCTCGAGATTGGCCATGGCCTGTCTGCGCAAGAAAGGAATGTGTGTTGAGAAGTTGTGAAGCTACTATGACATAACGGAATCGTTCGAGAAATTTTGCGTTATCGGCTCGGCCAAGTCGTGAATTGACAGCTTTCTGCGATTGATTATCAGACGATAAGACTTGGGCTTGGATAAGGCCTAGATGAAGACTTACGGAACAGGTATTATGTATCGCCGCGACAGTGGTGTTGCGCGGAGGGGTAAGCTGCAGAGGCGGAGGAAGTTTATGTCGAAACTTAAGAGATACGGTTGGCTTCCCTCGTGGAGCAAATGATGGACTCGACAAATCAGAATCCGCATCCCCATCATGGCTTGATGCCCATCGTGTATCCTCTCCACCTTCTCCTATGGCAACATGTCAGTAAGTCCCCACTCATGCAGTGCAAGATATCCCCCTCCTCTTCATGCATACCTTCGAGATAGGCGGCGAGCGGAGAGTCTTCGTGTATTATAGTCTCCATGGAATGCAAGTCGTTAGTGATAATTGCCGTCACAGTCCATTCCGGTCGGTATCATCAAGGTAAGAGTGAGCGAACGAATGAGTGAATGCGTGAATGAATGAGTGAGCGAATGAGGTCTGAATGAAAGGAGCACCAGGAGCTCCGATGTAATTAGTGGTTATAAGACAATGTAATGAACGAATGAACGAATGAACGGTGACAGAATTGACCAATTGCTATTAGTTGTGGTTTGTTGGTTTATTAATAAGAGATGCTTTGTTTACCCAATATTGGACCAAGCAGAAACAATTACTCGAGAAGAATACTCTGTAGAGATCGGGATAACTACATCGACTATAGTCCGTCAATTGCATACAGACATACCTACCTGCTCTCTCCCTGGTTTAAACTTTGCACCAGTTCCGCGAGTCCACGACAGGAAACTGGCAAGTCCACCAATCTCTCGGGTCAAGGAACAGATGGAGTACCTTGCAACGGGAAATCTTAATATGGATCAATCACCGATTTACCGACATTCATGATCTCTCTAAGCCACTCAAAAGCATTCCAAGCCACTGCTCCAACCCCTTGATATAAAGTTTTCCCCACTACTCCCCCGTCTTCCTCATCTCAAAACAATTCAAAACATTCCTACTTTCGTCCGAATAGTCCACAAGCTATGGTCTTTCGACGGCTTTTCGTCCATTCTTGCTCGATTTTGAGTTGAGCCGTATGTATTGTTGTTTCATGTTATCGCGATATTTATCAAAGCGGGAAATCAATATGGTAAACTCCACTAGTATCACTATATTCGGGGTACTAACGGTTTTCCAGGGAACAAATATAGGTTTCAAGTTCAATCTACGTATAGGTAATAGACCCAGACCTCATTTCCACTCCATGAACCAACGTTGCTCGGCTCAAATTGGCCCTGTATCTGTCTATTTCTGCTCTGGCTTTACAGATAGAGGGAGGTGTATACGAGATAGCGATGTGCTATTATGCAAACCTTCGCCCCATATATATATATGTGTGTGTGTGTGTGTGTGCACATGACATAGATTTGGCTGCTCCTGTGTCCTCCTTTGTGCCTGAATTATGAATAGAGAGTCAGCCCCAGATGAATTCTAGGTTTGGTGTCAGACTCAAGAGTGTAAGTAAGTATAAGGGAAAGCTTATGAAATGAGAATTTATGTCTTCCGGAGAATTCGGCATGATACTCGAGGCATGTGATATGAGAGGAGCACCGAGCATAAGTTTGTTCCATATTTTGGATTAACGTTCACAAGTTTTTAATAGAGATAAGATTTGGGTCTCATTGGCTTCGGAATTTCGGAAGTGGGTGAAAATCCAGGAGACGATGTCGTATCGTCATATCTCTGAGATTTCCGACCTTCGACGAATCAACAAAAATACGAGTCAAGGTGCCAAGTTGTTCACGGAAACCCTCGTAGAAGCCATCTTTTACGAGAAAGAAACTTGACCGGGAGAATATGTTCCTTTCACGCCACGTATGTCCGGTTTGTGGACCGATTCGCGACGATGCCAATCCGGGCCAATACATTGATTGTTGGTGATGTATTGAATCGATCTCACTGGCGCGTGCGGCATCAAGTCAATGTAGAAGCCAAGTTATGGTTTGAAGACACACTGGAATTCTCTGGATACTTGAGGTTGGAACACCACCTCGTTTTAGCTTCGACACATTCAGAGCTTTTCAGTCGAGGGTCTCAAAGCTATGGAAATCGCTTTCTTCATCGCTCTATCGTGTTGTAGCAGGCTGGCACTCTGATAATCTGGCACGCATACATATGCAATTGTGGCGATTGGGATTTGCAACTAATACACGCACATTTCCAGGTATTGGAGGCTGCTCGTTTGTTCCTTTACAGGTATGCTGAATCTTCAGTGAGATCAAACAATACCCTGCCTTAGTCAGACATATCGAAGGTGTAGTTTTTGGAACTATGAGTTACGCATACATCAGCTACTCCGGAAACTTCTTTATTAATCAAGGCCACAGCAACTCTCTGGTCACGAGTCCATCTCATGCCTATGTCCAATCAACGATTCCACTGTTTTTACACCTGTAATCTATTGTTTGCTTCATTCAACACGACTCAAATCCTTTCGATCTGATGTATCCGCAACCAAACAAGTGTTGTAAATGTTACGCGCAAGATCAATCGAGTCGCAATAGGAATAAGCTTAACTTTAAATAGAGAATTGTCTTCGTGGTAGCTTTTGACAAGGGGCACTGCAGCCCTTCCACGAAGCCTGACTGGAGAAGGTAGAGCTTCTGAGAACCCCCAATAGACTGACATTTTGCTTTCGCAATTCTAATGCTCAGTTTTCCACTGTTAAGTTCTCTTGTATGTGAGTCCTTCATGTACCAAACCATCACAGTATTTGGATCCAAATTGTACAACTACTGCTCTCAGATATGCGAGCCGAGACGAGTCACCCCTCCCCCTGATTCCATGGCACTTGGCTATGACCAGAGGTTACAAATGCTCTCTAGCCACTTGCATGAGAATTGAAAATTTTACACCGCATTAACGAGAGGGACTCCAAGACATTGCTTATACGAGAAAGGATTGCTTCCGCATCACAGCAAAGCTGGTTGATCATTCGCTCATCTTACTAGCAGTTGTTCGACATCATTGCAACGTGGATGAAGACAGTTCTGGCACACTGTGGTGTTCTGCAGTACTTCTGTCACGAGAGTAAGTGTATATTTTTCCAGGCTCGATCAAAGTAAGCAGTATGACATTGAACTTGGGGTCAGAAAACTGAAACATGGACGAATGGAGTTTCAAAGACCTGTGCCCTTACAGGGAGCAAGAATCCCGATATCAAATGTATCGGAGAAATTCTTTGCGTGCAGGGGAGTTCGCAAACTGCGACAAAAGGAGTTAGTTCCGTCAATCTGGACCACTATTTTGGACATCTTCAGGGTCACGTGTCTTCATTTTCATCATGTTTGCTTTTGAAAATGCGGAGACTCCATTTCGAAAAATTACGAATTATCCTAAGCCCTCCCTTGTTCTTTATTGGGATCGAAAGAGTGTGGCGATACAAAACCGTGCCCTGTACGTAGAGCCATCACACCATTGACACTTACTCTTCTTGGGGTAGGTTGCGCGAGTTTCCTCCTCCAGAAGGTGCTCTTTTCCGTTCTCCTTGATCATAAGGTGAACTTGCTTTATGGCTAGACATATAAGAAATATGCCGTGCCGCCAGTTGCGGGTCGTAAAAGCAAACTTCCATTTAAAGTAGTACCAAGGCTATGAAAGTCTGCAGGAATCTATAAGCATCCAGATCTTCCGTCGAACTCTCGAGTGAGCTTTTAAATTGTTAAGTATCTACAATGTCTTTCACAACACCAATTTATCCAGGTATCAACCTCGAGGCCAACGAAGGACCTCTATTGAAAGCGGTATCAATTGCTTTCATCGCCTTGACTGTGTGTACTATTGCCATCCGCTTTTTTTCCCGCTGGTACACCAAAATCTCCCTGGGCTTAGATGAATTATTTATTATCATTGCAGCAGTAATTCTCACCCTCTAGAATCTTCTTGAAACTCCTCCCACATTACAATACGTAGCCCAAACTAACACCAAATCCAGATCCTCTCAATTGTCTATACAGCAGTCATAATTGTTGAAGTCAACAGTAACTTCTACGGACAACACGTTCACAAATCAGATCCGGAACATCTTGAAGCTTATCTGAAAGGCCTATATGCTTTGGCTCTTCTCTATCCCATAGCTCTTAGCACGAGCAAATTGTCTCTATTAGCGCTTTACTGGAGAGTATTCGCTGTCACTGGTGGGAAGGTACCAATTCTTTTCGCCAGTGCAATCAATGGGGCGTGGGGTGTTGCTGCTGTTAGTTAATTTCTTACCATCATCCCACTATACTGTCTGAAAGTTCAACTTACAGTTTTTGAAACATTCATTCGCCCCATATCATCTCATATCATGCTATGCCGATCCAAGTGCCTGTCACAGGATATTGACACAGAAAATACTAATGCTATATCTCTACTAGCTCGTTGTGGGAATTTTCTCATGTCGTCCTATAGAAGCTTTTTGGAACACGACAATTACCGCAAAGTGCATCGATTACCCCGTCTTCTTTACTTGCAATGAAGCGTTTACGATCGCATTTGATATTGTGGTTTTATCCATCCCAGTTTGGTTTATTGCGCAAATCAAGAGAAGTATAGCGGAGCGGATTACCATTAGCGGCACTTTTTTGTTAGGGCTTATGTGAGTGCTTCATCAAATCATGGTTACACGGTCAAACACCCTAATACAAAATGTAGGGTAACGGTAGTTTCGGCAATTCGACTATGGCGGCTGGTTGTTGCACAAAGATTGCCAGGCTTTGATCCTACTTGTAAGTTAAACTTCCAAGCCATTTTCTACCTCTTTCCTCTGAAGTTTAATATCTTACATGCGCTCTCCTCAACCCATCTACTAAAAAAGCAATAGTCAACGAAGTAGACGCCGGTCTATGGGCAATAATCGAACTCAACCTCTGGATTCTCGTCGCCTCGATCCCGACTTTCCGCCCCTTGCTCGGTCAAATGTGGCGCGATTACTCTGAGAAGACAAATCGAAGCGGCAGTGAAGAGTCCCCTGAATACCCTCTCAGCAGAACAAGAACTACCGGTACTATGTTTCCCAGACAACAGCGAGACATGGATTTAGACACCGAGCCCGTATTTGGATTCGACGACGCGAAGAGAAACTCGGGAACCCCATCGGAGATCGAGCGACATGGAAGAAATGGTAGTTCGGGGACGGGGCTTAGTGGGGATAGTGGATTTGGAGAGAGCCTGGGCGTGAGAGTCGTAGATGCGGATTTGGAATCACAGATAGAGACAGGGATTGAGGGGTGGAGAAATGCTTATGGATATGCGTCTCGGAAGGGTGTGGTGGGGGATAAACAGGGATGGAGTAATGGGATGAAGGATTTGGCGGGGATAAAGGTGCAGAAGGAAAGAGATGTTAGGAGGGATGCAGGGGATTGACCGGGTTAGCTTGGATAGTTGCGCGGTTGCGTGGTTGCGTGGTGTGTGATGGATGAGGTAATGGATTGGATTGGATTGAAGGAGTTTGAGGGAAAATACCTAATGGCGTTCGGCTATAGGCTCTGGATAGCAATTACTTTTTTATTTAGCGGGTTGCTTTTGACGAACGGGGAGATGGCGAATATGGTACATGGTCTAATTATTTGGGACATTTAGACGACGCTTATTTTCAAGCAGGGTCTCAATATTCTAATGCTAAATTTATTTTTCAGTCTTCGGTCCCATTCAAATTTCAATTGATCAAGAAATCTAGGAAACGTCCGAAGCCAAAACACTTTTCATCTTCCCCCACGGACCGAAAAAGTGTAGAGAGGAGTAAACCCACTCTTTCTCCGTCTTCTGCGGGAAGATAATTGAACTTAATCATTGCTTCTCTTTTCATTTCTATATTGCTTCATCATGACCTCCCCGCAAACGCCTCTACCGCCCAGCCCGCCTAAACAGCATCTAATTTGACTGAAATTTTCCAAATCTAAGTTTTTATGAAAAAGAAAAAAGCCAATCATGCGTTGACTCTGTACAGTCCAACTAGCAAACAAATCATTAACTGTTGAGAAAGTGGCAGTGACAGTAGTAGCATACTAGATAAACTGAACGGGTCTGAATTTTCAGCATCCTCATATCCATCTTCCTTGGACGACTTTCCCATGTTTGTCTACAATTGTAGTTGCTTCGCTAAAAGCTACAGATTTGCATAGTTTGACGTCATTTTCATCAACCAAGCGTATATCCGACTCTACTCGTTCCCTTCGATCTCGCAATCTTCTTCACAGTCGTCTTTCCACACTTGTTCGTACTATCCACATGTGTGCCACCACAAGGGTACGTCTCCGCGCCCACAATCTTCACAACTCTAAACTTCTCTTCCTTTGTCATTCCCATGGCGGCTCGATCAGGTATCAATCGCTCCATTCCATTTGCGATGAAATCTGTCTCATCCCACCAGTGAATTTCAACGGGCATATCTGCCTCAATATACTCATCGAGCTTTTGCTGGATGGGTGTTTTCCAGGTACTTTCTATGAGGCCAGCAAACTCGCAGACCGCAGAAGAGGGGAAATGCGAGGCTTTCGTTTCGTCGAAATTGGGAACAGAGGAGGAAACGAGATGACGAACTGCAGCACCGAGAACATGGCCGGCGGTATGGTAACGAGAGTACAAGAGACGTTTTTCCTGGTCAATTTTCTGGGTGATTTCTAGACCCGAGAGGAATTGAATGGGAGTGGTGAATGAACCGAAGTGGAGAACTTCTCCGTCGGTGGTGGCGCTCATGCGTACCATCTGGACGGTGAATTTGCTTCCTTCTTCACTCTCCATAATGCCTTCATCGGATGGTTGGCCACCACCTTGGGGGTGGAAAATGGTAGATTTGGTTATGATGATGTATGAGCCGTCCTTGCCATCTTTGAAAAGCAATTTGTTTTCCTCGGACAGCGTCAGGAAAGGGCTT
Source organism: Botrytis galanthina (assembly GCA_004916875.1). Lineage (NCBI taxonomy): Eukaryota > Fungi > Ascomycota > Leotiomycetes > Helotiales > Sclerotiniaceae > Botrytis > Botrytis galanthina. Next base: position 22,572 of record PQXL01000423.1, read on the forward strand.
ATAGATATGATGGTGGTTTGGAGGGTAGACAGATGTGAGTCATGATGAAAAGCTAGATGGGTGCGTTCGGTCATGGTTTTTGAGATTTGAAAGATTTGAGGGATTATATGAGAATTCTGGCTGACTTCTAACTCTGGAATCGACTCAGGCGCTTGGTTTAAAAAGTGAAATGAAGTCTAGGAATTTCATCCAATTCAGATTCCTTTTGCGAGTTTGTGGTAGCCTCGGCGAATTGACGCTTATCCGAGGGAAATAATAATCAGGATACAACTTTCCTGAATTTGGTATCAAAGTTTCTGGCACAAGATCTTAGATATTTGCAGATCAAGTCTGATATACAAGGTGAACCGGAAGCTTCTAGATTTACGGTAAATATAAGCTAGCCCAAGAGGGAAGGAGTACAGAGCACATGATTACCACATGGCATTGAAAAAATAACAATCACGCCCTTCCCGATACATTTTGTTAACCTCCTAGAATTAGTCATATCACCTGAATAACCGAACTTCATTGTCGCCCCCTATTAACTCCTTACGGATTTGGGACAAATCGATCAATCTTCTTGACGAAAGGAGATTCGAGGAAAATGTCCCAAGCATACTACAATAAGGACCGACCGGCATATTGAAAGCATAGAGGTACAGTCACTCGAGACTTTTGCTCGATCAATAATGCTTGGCCTTGAGTAGGTAGGATTTCGTATCATAGCCATAGAAAGTCTTATGTCATTATGATAAACATCATTTTCAAGCAGCTTTCAGTAGTCAGCCACATCTACAGTCTATCTCCAGCCTCAATACCTAACAAACAATATAAGCCGCCATAGAAAGAAAGATTAGCACGCAAAAAGGATAAGACAATTGGCGAATGATATTTCTTCGCATTTGGAGTTAAGGCTATAGTGTCGCTGCAGGTCATGTAAGCAAATCCCAAACTTGCAGTAATGTCATATGTGTTCTTCTTTCTTCCAGAATGTCATCATTTTCGGTTGTTTCGTGAGTGATGAGCGCAGAGAGGTGATGACCGAAATGGCAATAATCACAATCCGAGTGCGATGAGTATTCCACCATGATCATTTGCCTCTTCTGCCAGGAGTTTCAATGCCCGTGAAAAAATAGATGAGTGGTAGAATTGCTGTAATAATGAATTACTCTTCGAATCCTTCGGTGAGCATTAGAAGTTGTCGTGATGGTGGGTCTGATCGTATTGTGTACGATTCTTGTTGCATGCAAATACGATGGTAACCATCATCAAAGGGTGTTCGTACTTACATTTCCAAATATACTCCTTTTCTAAGCTGTCTTGCATATTGTAACGTTTCTGGTAAATATTCGTTTAGATCCCAAGGAGGTTGATGAATCCAATGATCCGTAAGGCTGAGCAATGAGTACCCGAGTCGACGTACCAGGGAAATGAAAGCTTACTACACATGTTGAAAGCATCAACATGCATACAACCATACAGCTCAAAGCTTACAAATCCATTTAGATCTAATCTTTGGTGGATACATCAACATGAATGGGGGAAGGAAAATGACATAGCGCTCAGAGATCCAGATTTACCTTAGTCAAATCGATGGATGAGAAGGAGGGAGCGAAAGCGAAAGAAACCGGACGAATAGATCCTTGGACTTAATACAAATTAAAATGCTGATGAAATGGACCTAATTGATGACAAATATGGTAAACATGATACTTTTGATACTCCTGATACCCATTTGTAGTATGTTTGTTATCCTTTCAAAGCATTTGGAGTTCAAACTGATTGGGATGAATAAAAATCGAATAAGAATTTCTAAGAAACTTCAAAATGGTTTACCACTGTACGGTGACCACTAAGCTCATCACGGGGTGGTTCGCTAGTGATCAATTTTCCGCTGCACGTTCTTATCATGACAAAATCATGACAATTTCATCATAGTTCATCAACCATTTCTAAAGATGTACACATAACTGCTTAGATATAAGTGACTTGCATTAGTCTTCCATTGTATCAGTAATTGAGCTACGGCCTCCCCGTCCTAGGAATGGCCTTTTATGGGATAGTACAAACGACCGTTTGCTTTGTGTCCTCATCCGCGTCACCAATGATATATCGTTAGCAGTCATGAATATCATACAATTCTTGTAGGATGCATTGCGAATAGGCTCTTCATAGTAGTTGTGTCTTCGGTTCGCCGAACTTTTCATGAAATGTTCCATGTTCATCGTGGGTTATGTAACATATGAATCATATGAGGTTCATTTCATCTCAACCGAGATCCAGAATCCCAAGTTCGGGTATGGAAACCGCTCGATGTAACTAGTGCTGGTAGTCAGCTCAGATTCACCATCTCGGTACCTCCTTGTTAGCATGAGTGCCGCAGGATTTCTCGATTCCTGTCTAATCCGTTTCGGGATCTTGTCCAAGGTGAGCTTTTTATATGCCATGATGGAGGAAATGCTATTATCAAAGATCTATCTTCGTGCATTTCATTTCAGAGTATCTATATAGATGAGGATATATCCTCATCCATTTCATAATTCAATACATCAGACATCAACAGACCTTTGCAGCATTACAACTAATACTTTTAAAATTCATCGACGTTCACCGTCATTATCCATCCTTACCTCTTCATACTTGTCCGTTTCGTACTATAACTTTACCACTCAATCATGTCTCGCAACTCAAAATCTTCCCGTCATCAATCAAGAAGCACCGAAGGCAATCCCGAGGATATGGTCGAGCAAGTCAAGAGCATTATCACCTTACTGAACGAAGTTGTCTCATCTAGACCCCATGAATGTGAAACATATATTCCCTCTGCTCGCTCAGCTGTCACTGCTCTTGAACATATTCGCTTTTTTCGCGATCCAGCACGCTTTGCTGAGCAGGTCTGGATCATCCAGGGACTTCAAAGCTTTGCTTTCTACGACGCAGATAATGGAAGTGTTGTAGATATTGCAGACTTCTGCCAGAATGCATGGTTGAGAGTTTTGAGAAACTACCCGGATAATGTTGACGTTTTGACGGGTAAGTCAACATAATGTCTTACTACCTCTAGACAGGCATCTTGTTAACACAACTATCATATTAGGGCTGGGTAACAATTGGCTCCAGAGATCTCAAGTAACTCTAGCCCGCATTCATTACGAAGAAGGGAATGATACAACAGGTACTTCTGGCTTAGAAACTTACTTTTCAGAATACGGTTCTGACAATTCATCTTCTCTAGCACCGCCCAGTGATCCCCGCAGACAAGGTCCCCTCTATGTCGAAGCTCGAGGTTATCTAAAACCAGCTGTGGATTTCTTCACTCGGGCCATCCGAGCCGCTGATGGTCTTGGATATACTACTGGTGACTTATTGGCTTCAGTAAGTCGCGGCCCTCACGCATGTCCAGAGATTATAATCTAACAATCAAACAGGCTGCAGAATCGCATATGAGTCTAGGCAACGTATCTGCATCTCCAGCAGATGAACATGCTTTCACTCAAGCAATCCGATATTTGCGTCGTGCAGAAACAACACAAGGGTATCAGTTATCGGAGCATATGCAACAATATCTTGACGATTATGGAAGATATGTTTCTTAACGTCTTCATCCTTTCATACATTTTCCCCCAGCATCTTTTACACCCCTCACGATATTGAAAATTTCGGCGTACTCTCAGTTTTCGGAGTCATTATCAGCATTTTCAGGAACAGCGTACTATTGAATAGCGGCGGTGATTGGATATCGGGCGACCAGTTTTGCATTCTAGAACAGATCATTTTTGATTTGGGATTTCATGTTTTAACCCTTCTGACGAATAGCGTCGATTGGATTTCTTTTTGGACAATGTCTTTCTTTTATTTTGGCATCGCATTGTTCTGTTTCTGCTTTTCTCATCATCTTTTTTTACCGTCTCTTTCAATTCTCTATACCTGAGTCTGTCCTATAAACTGCAGCAGCAGGCCTGTACCATTAAAAATTTAGCACAGCCAGAATAGCAAACATATGTCTTGCACACTTTCTTTTTTTCTTCCATTATTCGCCCAATATAATTCATGCAATTCATGTCAGAGAAGTGTGAATTCACGTGATATAAAAACCAACTAGATGGGTGATTCCCGAAGCTCCCTCCTTGTTTAAATCCTTCCGGAATGAAAAATCCTCCCGGTAACATAAATAGGGCTGGGAGGATTGCGCTTAAGCATGAGGGGTAAGCGCGTTGGATGAACAGTTATTATCCTCGGCATGATAGCTCGCGGCTGTGATATGTGTATGAGTGATGGGCTTTCAGTCGTAGGTACAGAGTAGATATTAGACTAAATAGAAAGAAAGATTTGGTGATTGTCCTTGAATCTCGGTTAGAATAAGAGTATCCGAAAAGTATAAATATCTATCCTCGTGGATAGATACCTAAGACTTGAATATTCCAGTACGTAGCTATAGACATTGTGATCTTGTAAGTATGGAAACCTGCATTCGATCCCCAACAGTATAGAGTAATAAGAGACACGCGGAGATAGCTGGAAGCTGAAGATATTGTTGGCGGGTATATAGTACGGATCAAGCTTACAACCGAGCTTGGAGATTACTGCACAACAACATGATAGCTGCTGAAGCTGAGGTGAGCATTTTCTGCTATACAAGCCCGAAGGATTTGCTTGATGTGATCATGAACAGTCGGTGACAACAGGCGAGGTAGGGGTTGATCTTACTGCAATTAATGCATACATTATCGTACTTGACACTCGATGTGGAAGTGGCGATAAGTTTGGATCTGACCGAGATTTCAAGAGAAGGGATGAGATATTTTGCTTCTGGAATAGCTTTCTGCAATTATATATGTCGTGTCAAAATATCGTCTTTGCTCTTTGCTTGGTATCTACATACTACCTAGGTACCTCCAGCTCCCGAGGTCCCACTATGTCCCCCCAAATGTGGCTAAATGTGGCTGTTAACCCCAGAACCTGCTATGTGGTCTTCAAGCCTTGGTATTAAGGCATCAATAGGTAAGCTCCAGAACACCTGGAAAGCTCCAGTGCTCACGTATTTTGATAATCACTCCGCGGCACCTCTAATTTACGAATACTTCCACAGAAACATAACACAACACAGCCTCCAATTCCCTTATTGAAGCTTCGCATATCGCCCGATAGTCTTCGTCAACTTACCACCACAGTAAACAAAAGTAAATCCGGCATCATGCTTACAGAACGAGAAATGCAAATAAGTCCGATTGTGCAAGAGTCTGTGATACACAATACAAAGGTTCGTTCTTCAATTCGTCAAGCTTAAGTTGGGGGTACCGTTTGGGTGAACTGCGCCGAGCGAGCCTGGAATAGTCTCGATATTGATCAAGCTACTACAATTGCAGCTTCACAAACCTCCTATCTCTTACACACACAAATCAGCTAATCATCATCTGCCATAGACTCTCGCAACTCTCCACAATCTCACAGCCTCCCTCTTTGGTGTCGCCGCTGGTATTCTCGGTCTTGAATCCTACCCTGGATTCCTATTCTACATCTTCTTTACGCTCCTCACTAGTGCACTCGTATATGTGTTTCGGATAGCTCCGCATATGAGTAAAGATACCAAGGGAGATCGATATTTTAGAGGCGCGTGGGAGTTTTGGTCAGGAGGGTTAGTAGAGGGTTTGAGTGGATTTGTGTTGACCTGGACTTTATTCTATGGATTGGTTAGGGCGTAATGGTGGAGAGTGGGTCAATGTGGTAGGGGGAGATTGGTAATACAATGAAATCTCTATGGGACAGGCTAAAGTGCTGGATGGACATGAGAAGCATTTGAATCTGACAGGATTCAATCTCGGAAAATCAATCGACTATCCTACATTGAAGAATCCTCGAATACGAACGTCGAATAAGGTATGTGGGGAGAGGGAACGATCAATAAATCACAAGCGAAAGCGAGAGGGATCAGTGCAATAATGGGAATGGGAAGATGTGGTGATGACTGGAAGGAATACGGAAGATTGCGCTTGGTGAGTTTAGGCGTGAATGGATTTCCCTCGTCGCGACAATTATCGACCAGTATGGCGCTTGGAGTTGGACTGATTGAAATTCGACATGCTTGATGTTTATATTCCCAAATGACGATTGCGTCTATGTGTCCATATACAGTATTGCGGTATCAAATGGAGTTGTGGAATACCAGATTTCGTTTTGCGGATATAAATTTGAGTTGTTACCTTCTGCATGTGATGATGAGAGTAAGTGTTTGCAATGTGGTAGGACAAAACTTCTTCGTTATTCTTCTTTTGTTGCTGTTAGCAATGCTATTCGGTATAATGCTCAGTCAGAGTCTTTGTTAGATTGCCTAGGCCTGCTCCAGAAAAGTACTGGATATCGTTGAATTTCATTACAGGAAACATGGAGGAGAGGTATTGATACTTGCCAAATCTTTCGAATCATAAAACATGCTTCTATACCCATTCTTTCTTGTAAAACTTTTTGCATTTGCACTGTTGAAGATTTCCTTTCTACAGGCTGAACTTTTGTTACGTATCGTAAGGTCACTGCTTGTGGAGGATTCTTGTGTTCTCATAGTCCTATGAGTCGGAACATCAATTCTTGAGGGTGCACGTTGAACTTGACCTTACTATCAGCCTTTTAATATGTATTCGAAGATTCTTCATTGCATTCATGATTGTATTGTTATTACCACTATTTGGTTATCATTACCACCGTATGCGCAACTCATGCTATTCTCAACGTGCATGGCTTTCAGATAACTGTATGATTGGATGTGCTTGCACCATTGTGATAAAGTTGATGCAATTTTTTAGTACTATTAGGTATCAATGGGTAGTTTCCTGCTCCCTTGAGTTTTCATGGATACTTATTGGGCTGTGTGTAAAAGGAAATGTATCGAGTGAAAGAGACAGTGCTTTTATAGTAAATCTGTGGGAAAACCATGACTTCTATAAACCCCTCCTCCTGAAAGGTTCACCCTAGCTTACAGAGCTCATGCTTCTTGCTTCTCCAACCCGCTATCTTTTCTCTTCTTGACTATGAACTCCCTGTCCTGCTTTGATTCCATTCTTGGCTCTTTAACCATAACATAAAACGAGCTGGTACTTGTCTGTAAGGTAGCGGCGATTCTGACATAGATCTCTTTAAACCAAAGTTAATTATTGTTATGAAATAAGTGGCCGATGATTGGTTCATTGTGTCACGAAGAGTATCAATATCGAGTTCAAGTCAAGTATCTGGTAACATTACTTTGGAAAGATTCGGCAAATCAGGATCTCTTCATCAACGCAGCTTTGGGAATAACAAGAACATGCATTTAACGTCAATCGATATATCTTTGCCATGCGGTGGGACGAGTTTCGCTAGGGTGTGTTTGGTAGTAAATAAAATGGCGGGTTTAAAGCAATGAATTGATCATATAGCAGTATAATAATAGTAAAATTCAAAGAGTAACTAAAATGCTATTGCTCATGGATCAATCCCAATGGGATGGTGTCATTTCAGTATATAATGGAGATATTTTCCTAGATCATGATCTGGCTAGTTTACTAGCGAGAGGGGGTGGCATGGGCTTCTCTGTGAAGTGTGAATAGTGTGACGATCGGGTTCATCAACATGAACGAAGAGGGTCGACATAGTCGTAGAAGATTTTTTTATTAAAAAAAAGCTTAATGTTTAGCCTGGAGATGAGAAGACAGTGACGATAGTTACTTCGGGTGGGTAGGGGGGTGAGAAGAAGGAACAGCGATATCGTTAGTAAAAGAAGAAGAAAAGGAACACAACTTTGTCAGGGAGTGGAATTCGGAGTATGTGTATAATCTCGATTGAATTGACTGATGAATAAACTACCTAATACATGATGAAGACTAGTACATGGCCAAGTGGTTGATTACAAGAAAGACCTGGACGCAAACGTTAATTGCCGTAATTCCGAAAGCTTGCCCTGTCGCTCCTTCCTCTGCCCCAGAATCATCATAGCCATCGCCGCTACTTCTTTCTTAGTGCAACGAAAAGGCCACATCGACAAAAAAAGACCAAACACAACCCTAATCGCTAGTCCGAAGACCAACGAAAGGCACATACCCATGAAAGAAAATTGGATAAATTATCCTGGTCAATCTTGTGATGAATGAAAAAAGTGATTCATCTTGGACCGATTTAAAAGAAGTTTCTTCTTGGAAGTTGTGAATCAAAAATTGCGAGAGCAGTCCGTAGACTACCGGGCCGGCGGACCAGCTCGTCCCATCTAAAATTCTTGATCGAAAGATGGACTCTCTATACCTCGTCTCTCACAAAGACAAGCCGCACTTTTATGAAGGCCTACACCCTCTGCAGTGAGCGGCATGCTTGGGAGGGGAGTGCCACTTTGTGAAGGAGGTTCAACACTTCGGTGAGGGTATTCAGCGCTTCCCGAAGGAAGGTGATAGTCACTCTATGAAGGTGATTCTGCGCTTTGTAAAGGGCGTTCACCACTCTGTAGTATGACACCCACTGCAGAGGGTATGGGCCCCCATCAAAGTACGACTTACCTTTGTAAAAGACGAGGTGGTATGAAGAAGAAAGAAAAGAAAATGGAAGTCGTGAGGGGAATCCGAGTTTAAATAGTCATTTTGAGGACGCTAATTTAGAAGGAAGATTTTCAGATGAAGCCACGGGATTGGATGACATTCACTCTTAGTACATCAAATTCTTAGAACATATTGCTCAACTCGTTATTGGCTGGGAAACACTTGGAGGAGCACGTCTACAGGTACTGTTGTCATCTATTGAAGCCTCGTCGTTTTCTTATGACACATCATTGACTTTGACTTTCAGCAAAGGAACAACTCGGTTGGTTATTTGGAACTAAGAAGATGATTTTGGAAAATTACTTCATTGAATGCATGAGTGAAACAGAGGTTATCGTATATTCTACTCGCTAGGATCTACACAGATCATGTAAATGAGTGGAGTGGGATGGGACTGTGACAATCTAAGGTCTGATTCACACACAAAACTTATGGATATTCATCACAGATTTACCTGATGCACAGCAATTTTGAATGATGACAGATCGACTTGAATACAACGGTACACTCTGAAACTCAATATGAGTGTTTTTTTATCACATTGCAAAGTGTTCTTTTGCATCTTATCCCAAGAGCTTATGATACACAGGTTAAATAAGATAGCCCATAGAATTGCCGTTGAGAGCATGGAGGTTGACTTCAAAAGTTCTGGATCATGATTACTTATGCAGCCAAAATCAATGAACATACTGTGTCTTTCCTTCTGGAATTTGCCATCTGTTTGTCTGTTTGCTTCAAATTTTAGGTTTCGATATCTCTTAACTGCATGCATGCTCTCTTAGGGGGCAGGCTAAGGAGTAACGATTTTCTTACATATCCTACTCCCGCCGCCGCCGTACTACTGTAAAAAATGTCTCCTTTCAATAAAGATCAATTTCATTCAATCAACCAACCAACTTTTTCTCTCCGAAAATCACAAAAAGAAATCATAGAAACCACATTAATATTCGAAAATAGTTGATGCGACGATCAAGATTATGATTGCCGAGGAGATTCAGGGGGTCTAGAACACAATATGTTAAAAATATCAATTGGAAATAATCGGGAATTGTTCGCCTGGCTTATGACTCAATTAATCAATCCTATTGGTCGTCCAGTGTTCCATATTTATTCACCAGAAAGTAGGTACGTCATCTACATACATACCGCACGGCCCCGTCCATGCAGTATTCCACTTGCACATGTCAAAAAAGCAAAAGCAAAGCTCTTTTCTAAGTGCAATAAATAATTCTTCTCTTCCTCTTCCTTCATCGATTAATACAACTTCCGCTCCTTCTCTTTTGAAAAACGCCCAATTCAGAAGATGGAGTTATCATATCCCATATTTCATCCCTTCCTGTTCCTTTACCGAGTGTGGCAATACTTTCTCGCCAAACTCCTTTCTCCTTCACCACCGGTTGAGGGTCAAAAACTTGGAAGACCCAAGATTGCAATTATTGGTGCCGGATTGACGGGTGTTTCTGCTGCTTCTCACTGTGTTGGTCATGGATTTGATGTGCAGATTTTTGAGGCTGGTCCCAGAAGTCAATTGGGTGGTATATGGAGTGTAAGTTTGCCATTTCTTCCTTGCATATTGGGCACATAAAACCCCAGAAGCGAAGAGAATTCATGCTAACACAATACATTAGAGAGTTAACAGTAAATCTGGTCTACAAATCCATTCGTTAATGTATCGATTCCATCCCTCCGTTCAATGGAAAGGTGGTTATCCAAATCAACAACAAATTGTATCTCAAATCACAGAACTCTGGAAACGTTATGGTCTAGAGGAGAAAACAAAATTCGATACTAGAGTCGAGAAAGTATATCAAGACGACAAAGGAAGATGGATAATCAACAATACATCAGAAGGACGATTCGAAGGTATTATTGCAGCTGTTGGTACTTGCGGAGAGGCAAAAATTCCACATATCCCTGGGATGGATAAATTCAAGGGAGAGATATATCATTCGAGCGATCTGACGGGCAAAGATGCAAAAGGAAAGAAAATTATCGTCATTGGAGGTGGTGCAAGTGCAGTCGAGGCACTAGAATTTGCAACCCATGAAGAAGCAGCTGAGACGACGATTCTGGCCAGGAGTGATAAATGGATCATCCCTCGGAATGCTGTCGTAGACATGCTACTCGCGTTGAATATCTTTGGACAGGAAACTTTCTTGAGCTGGATACCAGAGATGCTGCTGAAGAAGTTCTTTTACAGAGATCTTGAAGATCTTGCTCCAGCCGATAAGGGAATTTTCACAGGTACTCCTATGGTTAATTCGGACGTGATGGATAAAATTCGTGAAGGAAAAGCAGAATGGCTACGGGGTGATATCAAGGGATTCACCGAAGATGGGATTAAATTCAATCTCCGAGCAAAAGGTGTTCCTCCTGGTGGCCCTGGAAAGACAACGCTCGTGAAGGGCGATATTGTCGTAATGGCAACTGGATTCGAGCGACCATCTCTTGATTTCCTCCCACCCGATACATTCCAGGATCCTTATACACCACCAAACTGGTATCTCCAAACCTTTCCTCCTTCGCATCCTTCTGTCTGCTGCAACAACTGCACTTACGTCAATGCCATTGGTGCAGTAGGCAATTGGCACATAGGGATTTACACACGTATCCTCCTTATGTTCCTATCGGATCCCCTTACAAGACCAAGACCTTTCTGGATGGAACGCTGGATTGATATGACTAGAATTTTGAAGAAGTTCAGCCCGACAGGTGCATTTGATTTCTTTACATATCTGGAATTAGTGTGGTGGTTCACGTTTTGCATTGCAATCAATCCCTTCAGGTGGAAGTGGGCTATCTTTGTATTTACAGGGCTTGGAAGGGGATTGCCGAAAAGAGTTGTGGAGGCGGAGGATAAGTTGAGAGGATCATTGGGATGGAGAAATGGACATGGTGATGTGAATTATGACAAGGGAAGCAGTTTTTAAGAGAAGAGGAGGCGGTTTATTACTTCAGATGATCCAGTATATCCAATAGGTTGGATTGCGGTCTGCGAATCATAGCTTTTTGTATATTGCCATATTTTAAAACCATTTAGAACCCCGCAGATAATACTTATGAGTTTGAGAATTTTAGCACACGGTGATGATAACAATGCATTTGTGGACAGTAAATACAGGGTCAATTACTTTTGCATGGCTAACTGTTATTTTATAAGTGGGTCGATAGGTACTTACCTGGTAGCATAACATCCGAACAATATAAACACAATTCAAGATTACGAAATCCCATAATTTAACCCCAAGAAATACCCAGATGCCAAGAAAAAATTAAAATTTTTGTTGCATATCTCATGTGTCCTTGGCTACACTCACAGTTATCCGGCTCGCCAAGGGTGTATGAGAGCTAAGGGGAAATCGGCTAAGCGGTGACTTCGTCTGTGGCTCGAGAGTGTTTGTAAACTTTATGATGAAAAGCAAACGAGAAGGGAAATCAGAGTTGCAAGGGAAAGTATAGGACTTGTAGCATGTCTGGAGGTTTCTTGGCTGGACTAGTAATTCTTAGGGTTGAAATTTAGTTCGCTTGCCAAGGTGCAAGGGGGTGGGTGTTTGGGAGTGTAGAGAAGAGAAGTGTGTTTGTGTGCTTATTTGTATGGTTGATTATATGGTTGATAGTATGGCTGGCTGACTTTCTTGGTGGGAGAGAGGAATGTTTCGGTTGTGGTTGACATCAGACATTGAATGGGGAGAGTGGGTCATGGTGAGTTTGACTCAATGGGCTTGTTTGTTTGTTTGATTTACTTCTTTCTCGAGAGAATTCTACATGTGTATGTATTCTGGGCACTTGATAGATGGATATAACCGAGGAGGGGTAGTGAATATTAGTTACATAGAAGACTAAAGGTATGGGAGTGAGAGCAGATTCCAATAATTGAAAGCATACTGCGTGGAGTAGTTGAGGTTTGGATTTCAGACTTATTCTTCATGTGATAACCGGTTTTGAACATTGAGTCCTGAGTGAGCAGTGGCTACATGTTTCTAAATCCGTTCACTCCGCCCCCC
>PQXL01000424.1:0-34999 GCA_004916875.1 Botrytis galanthina
CCTCCCCCCGCCTCAAGTCCTCCCACACAACCCAAAGTTCCCAAGATCCAAAAACTTCCCGAAAACATCTCTCTATTACAAAAAGCGGTTCCTGCGCTTTATATAATACTATGACAACCATTGCGATTATTCAAATAGTGCATATTTTCGGGGCAAGAACGAAGAATATACAAGAGTTGGGATGGAGTGGTGGGAGAAAGAGTTTGTTTTTGGGTGTGTGATTGAGGAGATGGGTGATAGTGGTAGGGAGGAGAGGGAGAGTGGGAAGGGAGAAGAAGAAGGGGGCGAGATCTGGAGAGGGAGAGGGATGGGAGACGGGGTGGTTTTGAGGTGCCGGGGCTTAGGTGGGAGGATTTGAATGGTGAGGAGGAGAAAATGAAAGTCTATGATACGTTATTGATGGATTCTGGGCCGGGGATCATCAGGATTTCTGATATTCTGATATTTTAAGGGGCAAATTATGGCGACGAAGGAAATCTGGTAACTAAAGTGATGAAGGAGATATTTGGTACCACCTTAGCAGCACCTCATAATTCCACAAATGAAACAACCGATCTCAAAGACCCCCACAAAACTCCAAGCTAAATTGAAATACAATTTACACATAGCTTCTTCTCTCAGCACCTCCATCCCCTCAGCATCCAGACCTGTACCGTACTCACGACCGTAAGTACCTATACCTTCACATCCTGTCTCGCTATCCTATCCAACCTCGTAGAAGATTCTCCCCAACTCCTCTAACCCCCCCCCCATCATCCTACCAACTAGTCACTATACCCTTCTTACCAGACACCCATTCTCGCTTACACCCTACACATTTCGTTACAATTCCCAACACACTTCCTCACTTCTCTGTTCCAACGACGAGTATCCAAAGCACGCGCTGCATATTGAGAATTCCAGACGATTATGAGGAGAAATTCTCAGGCAATTGAAATTGTGATGGAACCTGGGGAACTTTGTGTTTAGGATAATTTAAGGATTTTGCATGGGAGAGAATATGGGGCTGTGAATCCGGGGATTTGCGAGGAGGGAGGGGTGGGGGAACAGGATGTGCTGAGTGTTTGGAGAAAGGCGATTGTAAAGAGATTGGCGGGGTTGGGGACAGAGGATAGATGGTTGGTACATGTGCCGGAGAGAGTTTTGAGGGTGATGATTGGGATTTTGGGGTAAGAGGGGGTGGAGGGGGTGGAGCTGAATGTTCGCTGCAAATTTGCAACTGTGTTAGCCGATTTTTGGAAATATTAGAACCTTCACCTGTTTGATTTAAAATATGATCTCTCTGCCTACTGTGAGCTTTCCACACCTAATCAGCCCAAATAACTGAGCCTCATCTGTTTGAAGAATCGAACACAAACGGAATGCTCAAACTCCTGGGCATCAAGAACATCACGCTTTAGCAAACAACTGATCTGCAACAGCAGTGCATATAATGAAAGTTTGTGCCAAACCTCAGCAGATATTAATACAAGAAGATCAGACCCAATGAACAAAACTTTATGCTGCATAACCGCGCGATACTCTATTCACCTACTTTAGCGAGCCTCCCCTGCCGATTCCAGAAATAGCCCATGCCTCGGGGTATATGGGCGGCTAAACATCATTGGTTCTCAAGCGTCCGAGGAAGCCTATAAAATTCCCGAGATCTCGGTAAGATATTATAGATTGGTCGATTAAGCATTCAAAAAGAGACGTTTGGCCGCATGAACGGCCGTGTTATGAAGTATGAGTTTCTGACCATAGATTTAACGCAGTGTTTCATTGAAATCTTTCGGTATTTTGGTGGGCGAGATAATGGTTGAAGAGAAGCGCCACGCGCGAGATGAGAAAGATGAAACTGAGCCTGGAGATACGTGACGCTCGATCACTTGAAGTTCGCTCAAAACTACTCAAGTCTGTTCTACCAGGAATTCTCTTACAGTGAAGCTATTTTATAGAAATTGCCATACCGAGAGTCTGGTTCAGGGGAAGGGAGACTGGCAGGCCGATGTAAACTTCGCATGTATAAAGAATGGGTCTTTTCTTGAGTTTGATCATTACCAGCTTCTATCTTCAGTGTCATCATTTTCTATTTTCTTCATAGCAAGTTTTTTTTTCCAAACATTTTTTATTCTTATATATATATCAAAAATGCAACGTCGTCGTGATGATGTTTTCCGTCCGCATGGCCTCATCACAAATCCAACTGGTGAAGACCTTTATAAGCGCGCTCATATCGGCACACAGGGAATCTTAGAGGCAAACCCGAAAGAGGCTGAGACCTGTGCCTTGATTTCACATCTCATGACCAGGAATTTCAGTTCGCTTGATGAAAAATACTCAGTTACTGCTGAGTGGTATCCAGATCCAGCACACGGAGAACAAGCGGACATAGTTGTGAGATACTGCCAATCGGGCGACAGAACGCAACAAATTCTTATGATCGGAGAGTGCAAAAAGACTACGAGAATGTCGCCTTATTCTCTGAAGGGATTGGAATGGCAAGCTTACAGATATTGTCAAATGTATTTTCAATCCATGGAAGGCCGTGGTAAAGAGGAGATCTATGCCGCTACAATGGCAGGGGCTCATGTGAGGTTTTGGAGGGCAACAAAAGACCGGAACTTTGACTGCACACAGAAGATACCTGGCAGTTACCGTGGGCATTGGAGCGACCTTGAGACAGGAGTTGTCCTTGATGTACCAGATGCAAAGTGGGCTAAGTACCGAGATGTCGGACGAAGCTCGAATATTGGATATTTTGAATATTGTTTTCGATTGATCAAGCTTAACCCCCCAACCGAACTGGCCAGCGACGACGAATTTGGATTCAATTTGACCAAAATGGCAATCACAGCTGCTGCCGGAAACCCTTATGTTATCACATCAAACTTGCGATTACCTCCAGGAATAGAAGAAAAAATTGCAGTCGTGAACGTGAGTCGCGAACTGTTTGCAGGAAGTAACACATCCACTGTGCCAGCATCATCTTCTACTTCGGTACATTCTGCCGGGTATCGCAATTCATCAAACAGATATGAGCGAGCATCTTCCAGCACCTCGAGGGCACCGGCCACAGGCGCATCGGGTTCAAGCCACGCATATCCAAGAACAACGCATAGAAGCGAGCCCAGTGCTTCATCTGCATACAGCGCAGTCAGGCCAACCGTTGCCACGGCTTCTAGCCGGGCGAGAGCCACGGCTTCAAGTCGAATAGCGGCGGTAGCTCCTACCCGCAGCGAGCGCTACTCACCCGAGAGGGAAGTCCGTAGTGAGCGCTCCACTCCAGAGTCTGACTATGGCCCACACAATAATTGGGGAGTGAAACCTATCGACCACTTCCCAAAGGAGCGAATGCAAGAATTGGAGGCAAAAAGAAGAAAGCGGGATCTGGAGATGAGCGCGGGACGGTATGACAGTCAAACAAATTCAAGCTTCTCGGGCGATCAGTATCGCGATGAGAGATCCATCCGCCATCCCACCGAATCAACGCGCACAACTGCCACAGGATATTCGGTTGGTAGGCAAGGAGATAGATACCAAGGCACAGCCAGCTCGGGTCGTCAACCATCCACGAGTCAGATTTCCGCCGGACGCCCAACTCATAGTTCGAGTGAGAGGCGAGATCCCGGAATAATGAATCCTGCAGGGCCTTCTCAATCTAGTACAAGATATGGCAATATGCCTCCAAGAGTCCGACAGATTCTTGTTAGGCCAAAAATTACTCGAACTAACGTCGAATTCGATACCGGGCTTGGTATGAATGACTCAGATCCGAGAGACTGGAAGGATGGAAATGTTGATGGAAAGCGTGCGAAAATCTTGAAGTATGGTGATAATGAGTATTATTACTGGATTAGCAGTGATGGAAGGCCAAGATAGGGAATTTCGGAGGCGTTTTGTAGTTCTTGTCATTTTTAATTAATTGTTTAAGGGTATTTGAATGTTATTTTTGCTGTTTTTTATCTCAAATTTGAGTTGTTTTAAGTTAATCAATCTTGTACTAATTCATACTCCACTGGAATCCTTGATGAATCATCGAGTCTGGGCTGCCATAATCTAATGGAATCCCATTCGCTTGTGAACCACCATGCAATGCGCTGTATCTGCATAAGTAAATGGATTGATCGAATTTAAGGAAAAACTTACAGCGCCAATTTCATACACTTCGACTTTCGTGTCGAGATCTTTGCTTTGCTTAAAAACAAGTTCGAGTTCATGACCGCAGAACTTTATATCTTGCACGAACGGCTCTGACTCGGACGATCTGAATGCGATTTTAACAGGAGGTGGTCCGATCCAGTCGGAAGTGTCATACATAGATATATGTTTCGAGCGTTCGGAATCCAACCACTGACCCAAGACAGCTGGGGGCAGATTTATGTCCAAGTAATGAATGAGCATACCAATGCAGCGACGATCAACTCTGCAGATAGTGATTGACTTGAAATCTTGAATCTTGGCGTCATTCATGAACAGAGTCCTCCCGAGAAATCCGATTAAAGGCCGTACTGGATCACAAGTCTCGTAACGAGGAAGCGAGATCTCATCAACTTCGGTTAGACTATCATCTCCTATAACACCCAGTCTTCTGATTTCAGATGAGTTTTCAAAATAAAATCCGCTAATGCAGCCACGGTGCTTCAACATCACCCAACAATAACTAGAATATCTAGTTGGGCCAACGTATGGACCAAAAGTATAATCTCGACCTAGCGTCGTACGTATCTAAAAAATATAAGCACAGAAAACAGCAAGTTAAGAGATGATAAACTGACCAACAAGGAAGGCACAGATTCAACGGCACCATACATTTCGAGTCGTAGCCAAACATTGGATATACGCTCGTCTTTAGCTAGGGGAAAATGTACGGCTATATTCCCACGACTGCCTACTAAATTTGATGTTGTCGGAAAATGTACTTCAATGCCAGTGATACACTTGGACGAAAAATAAATTGTGAGACTCGACGCGTATACTTCATGAGCTGTCAATGGAATAAATCTAAAAAATGCTAGTGCTGGCAGTCTCATGTGATATAACTCTTCTGGCTCAAAGAGGGTAAACAATTTGCCATCGGCATCGAACGTTACTTCGGGGTGGTCTGGTCGATCCCACATCACCTGCCTTATGGGAGGTTGATGATTCGCCGCCATCTCTTCTATAGTCAGACCCTGGAATGTTAAAATTTAATACCAGAGGTAGATACAAGGCAAGCTTACATTATAGAAGCAAACCAAAACGTCATTATCGAGTGAAACATCCCCATACCAGCAGCGATCAGTGTGAGGGAATGTTCCCATCCATTTCGATTTCCAGTTTTGACCTGAAAGTCTGATAGAACAAATGCCATGAACACTGGATACGACCTGAATGCCGGTAACTGTCTCGACTATTTCGATTCCAGAGCTGGGCCCGGGTCCGTTTTTTGTCGTCAAGTTTCGTATATACTGTGTACCATACATGTTGATAAAGCTTGAATTGATGTAACAACCTGGTTTTAATGTGAGTTCTCGTACGGCTGGAGTCTGAATTTGACGGGCCAGTGTTGATGTCTCTCCAGCCAAAAGCATAAAGGCTGAATATGCTGATGTGGGCCCAACAAAATTCCAGATTCGCGATCGTAATTCGGGAGGGAGCTTTAAAAGTAGTAGTGGCTGAAACTTTGCAGATCTTTCGTCCACGCTTGACAACAAGCTATCGTAATCAATCTGCGGATAGAGGGGGCCCTTCAACTCGGCAGGCATCTGCCAGGCGGTTGATGGCTCGAAACTTGTACCCATTTCATAAAGAAGTTTCAATTTGTTAGGTCCGAACTCCCAGGTAAAAATTGAGTAACACCAGTCATGAAAGCAGCAAGCACGTCTGTCTATGGGATCATCAAGCCCAGGAGCAGCCTTGATGTTTATGTTGCGAGAAGGAGACCAGCCAACTAAAGGCGCTTTTATGTCATCTCTCTCAAGTTCAACTACCTCTGTTATAAATACGGACTCATCTTCATCCTCATTGAGTGGTAAAACTATCGTGTTTCAGTAATCACTTCTCACTAGTTATAGAATAGTGAACATACCTGCGCGAATTTGCGATTGCCATAGCTCATCGATATTTTCTGAACGCCACTCAGGATATGAAATTGTATCTGACCGGTTTATGGAATCAAATACAGGGAATCGAGCTCGACACAAAAGACAGTACTCGCTCGCTTTCACAAAAGCAAGAGGTACGGCATCATCATTCTCCTCTTCCTCTCCCAATTCATCTTCATCTTCATTTTGGTAATCCAACACTTCATGTTCGGATTCGTGGCTCTCGGACCATCCCTCTCTTTCATCAACCGCATTGCCCGCAGGTATTTCGATTTCATCATACGGGGTGACGAGATCAGTATTCACTGTTTCGTTATCGCCGCGTGATTCCTCGGCCAGTGTAATTAAATTTTGCGGGATCGCACGATGATCATTTTCGCCTTCCATCGTTGTGTTTTCGAAGATATCTTGCTCATTCGACGTGCTTTTAGATATATCTATAGAATTATCTATCCATCGTTAATTAAACCTTTGATAGAATTCAATGAACATAATGGCGCACGGCTTGTCAGCTTCTGCAGGGCGACCTTACTGTAATCGATAGCGCGCGGCTACATCACCCCCCGCATTTAGTAGCTGTAGTTACATTAAACGTCAACCAGCCATTCAACATCAGCGGCGGAATGTGAAACACTCAGTCTCCAATGGCTGATGAGGGAAATCTTAGAATTATTGATTCAGTTACTGCAACACCAAACAAAGCGCTACTGCCATTGCTGGAATTGGCCTGCAATCTACATCGGTTTTGTACCAGCAGTCAATTGACCCTGGAATCTGAACACACAAGCCTAAAGAAACGGTAGTACAGTGTCAATGATATTTTCTCTTCTCTCCTCCACCCCAAAAATTGGCAAATCTATTGATGGTATATAGAATTGAATTATACAATTATACTGATAGCCAAGTGTCACTCATGCAGTCAAAATTCGCTTTTCGAGTACGAAGACACTCAGCTGTAATTCAGACAGCTTATGTGATTCGACTTTGATCCTTGTCGAACAAAAATAGCCATCTTCGAGAATCATATTTCTGGATCAAACTGCGATTGACATGAGCGCTCGCAGAAAATGCGTGGCTTATATAAATTAGGCATTGTTGGTCGAGATTATTGCATTGGGGATTGAGGTCTAGCAACGGTGCTATGAAGACTTGACATTACGAGAGGACATGACTTGGCAATGTTATACAAAATCGATCTCAGGGCCATTGTATGAATTTGAAATGGAAACACTCTGGCGCCAGAAGATTATGTTCTTATAGATTGAAATTTCATTTCTTTGATGTTTATATTACATATTGGTTCTGAATTATGCTATACATACTGGACTTCGTGATCCTGACAGATAATTTCCCTCATTTCTACACTATGTGCAGACTCTGCACCTGGATTCCAGAGGCTAATAAGATCCGTAGAGCTTGTGAACCACCATGCAATATGCTATTAATTGTTAGTGATATTCGTAAAGGAAATTCTTGCATTATGGATTTCGAACCTCATTAAGTGCAAGATCAAATACCTGTACTTGATCATTTGTATCATTATTTGCTGGAAGTTCTTCCTGTGTGAAACTGACATCCATCACAAAACCTCCTTCGGAGTTCTCGAGTCGTGCCGATCGAAAAATTATTTTCAAAGGCGGAGGATGGCTCCTATCGTATATAATCTGATGACTTGATAGCTCTGGTTTATACCATTGCCCCAAAACGACAGGCGGCTTATATAGGTAACTTATTAGAATCCCCATGCAGCGCTCATTGATCCTACATAAAGTCACCCTCTTCATTTGGGAAAACTTTGCAGAACTGAAATAAAGATCATAGTCGCCATATTTGGAATTCTGAGGAAGGTAGATGTGAGGTCGTTGCTTTGGTGTCTCGTAGTGAAGTTGTGGTTGCATAGGCTCCACTTCATTTCCATCACTGATGATATTGAAGTTCTTCAAGGTCCAGTCAGAATTCTCAACAAAAATTCCCGTAATTTGCCCATGAAATGACAAACGATTCCATTGGTAGAATTTGTACTCATCATGGGGGATATATGGCCCCAGATGACATGTCCTTCCATGTGTGGTTTGGATCTAAATTGGTCTAAGTTATTAAGAACCAGGGGGGAAGCCATGTGTGTAGAACTAACAATGAATGCTGGATCGTAATAGCGCTGAATTCTATTTTCTTCGAGCTTGATCCATACATAAGATATGCGTTCACTGGACTCCAGAGGTAAATGAAGAGCCACCCCACTGTAAGCTCCTGTGAGCTCAGTGATTTTCCCATAATAAGCTTCCATCCCAGTAACAAATTCCTTGTGATAATAAATCGTTATTCCTGTAGTGTATTCATACCCCCTATAGAATTGTATATATCTGTATAAGCTATGCCCATCTCGACGAATATAATTCAAGAATGACCCTTCCTGTGGCAATTCTGGCGAATCAACTCTGTCCCATGTTCCGGCTTTGAACCTTTGTATTTTGCGTACATCTATATTGAGACCCTGTTATATTTAGTCTTTTATCAAGCTCTTAAGTAGTGAAGAACTAACTTTGAAAGTGTAATAGAGCTTAGTGTCTCTGCGAACATCTCGTTGAGCGTCGGCATACCAAACGAGACCAGATGCAGGGACTTTACCAACCCAATAAGAATATCCATTCTCACTGATTATCTGGATTGCGCATATACCGTGAGTTCCTATTGCGAGTTTATAGGAGCAAGCAATTGCTGAGTCGGTGATTGGAATTGTGGCTGGCTCGGCACAGAGGCTCTGTATATAATCTGTACCGAAGATCCTAATCATTTTTGGAACAAGGATTGATTTGGGGTATAATGTCAAAATAAGTTGTGCTGGACGATGCATCTGGTAAAACAAACGTGATGTCTCACCGGCCACGATCATAAACGAGCTGTAAGCAGATGATGGACCGACACATCCCCAGATAAGTGCTCTCAACTCTAGAGGTAGCTTCGACAGGAACAAAGGTTGGTACTTTGGACCAAGCTCGGCCATATCTGACAGTAGGCTATTTCTGGCAACCTGGTAATGTAAGTAACCTTCAGACTCTGCGATATTCTCCCACGCTGGGGATATTGAAAGGCTTTTGCAAACTTTATGTAAAGTAGCATCGCTATACCTTCCCAGCCTCCAGCAAAGGATCGAATAACACCAATCATGGAAGCAGAACGCTTCACAATAACCTGGGTTATCTGGACTTTGAACTATGTTTAAAAGAAATTCGGTCGATGAAGAAGGTATCGATGCCACAAGCTTCTCTTGACTATCACCTTCTGGAAAGGTCATCAGTCCCGTTATTCCAATATCTTCTTCTTCTTCTTCACTTATATGTACTTCAATGACTAAAGTCGGCGTCAACATCTGTCAATAAACTTAAGATGTATGCTGTTCAAATAGCTTGCTTACCGGCACGGAATTTGTATTCCCATGGTTGCACTTGTCGTCTTTGTCGCCATTTCCAGAAAGTATTAATACCTGAAACTTCTGAAAAAAAGGGGGGGAACTGGGCTTGACATAATACACAATATTTGCACGCCATCCCAATATCGCGTTGTCGCCGTACTTCCGGCAAGCTCTCCTCCCCTAATGATTGCCTATCAAAGTCCACCGCTAATGTCTCCATCGTTGAATTTTCATTGCTCAGCACATGATTGCGTTCCTCGTCTTCCTCATGCGCCAGACTTCCCTGTGCCGATAATGGACGTGATATTGAGGCACCCTCCATTAAATTTTCGATCAACACGTGTTCTTCGTTTTCTGTATTTGCAAAGCTCTCTCGAGATGGTGATCGATCTGATTCGGTCACAGCCATTTCCATTATCGAATATCGTTGATCAAAATATGTTCATGTAATTTGTTGTAGGAGAGAAGTCATGGACGAGGAAATGGCAAGTATATGGGCGCTTAAGTCACGTGTTTATTGTGACTGTCCTCGATTGTAGGTTGACTCAAACTTGAATCAGTGGCTAGCTTACTCATACTTGTCGGGCAAAGTCATACGGTTTTATGTTACTCAAGTTGCTCTATGTGTCAATGACTTGGAAATCTTGGTGGAACTTCATGCTCTTGGAGGTTGTTTACAGAAACGATCGGTTTAGACTCTACTTCTTCCACTTTGCATACATAAGTCTCATGAAGGTTTTTGAAAAGAATATTTGATATAGCTCATCCAGGCGTACACAACATGACTGCCACTGACCTCAATCAATCATAATTGTGGGCAACTCGTAAAAAAACTAGATGTATTGCCTCGCATGTCTAGGTAACACCACCACCTTCTGTTTTCCGGGACTCCTGGTCCCTTGGTCAACATTGGAAGCAGTCACAACCAAGTCATCTCTTCCATTTATCTTCTTCATGACCCCTACAGCAAAGTCTCCATATTCTGACATAAACTCCACAAACTCTCCTCTATCAAGTAAAACATTGATGTAAGTCGCAGCAGTTGTGACCAGAGCTCTCCTGAGTAGCACGTCAGACCCAGGTGTGTTTTCCCAAAGGAACTCTGCACCAGCAGTAAACTCTGGAGTATTCCAATGTTCTCTCAAGCTTTTTGTAAACTTCTCATGTGCTAGGCTTTTGAGAGCTGGGATCATGTATTTATCGGCGATAATATACACTTTAGCATTGAAGAGCAATGATGATGGTTTCGTAGTGGGAGCAACTTGAGGAACCATCTGTCCAAATCCTTGAGGAGCCATCTGTCCAAATCCTCCGAGCCCTCCAAAAGCCTGTCGCCTTATCTCACGTTGTTGGCCCCATGGACCCACGATTGTTTGTGTCACTTGTTTGGGAGGACTCGGCGGCGGTTCAACCTGCGAATCATCATCCGAAGCTTCACCTCCCAAGGCTACCTGATCATCATAACTTCCACGATACAAATAATTAATCATCGCTTCCACAATTGGTAGCTCCTCATCACTCATATGGTATTCGCCCTTTGCAGCTTCTTCCTAGAGTTCGGTGAGAAAATGCTCACCACCTTGTGCAGGACTGTTACATACCCAACGATCATCATCCATAGCTGCAGCAATCACCGGTGATCGGATGCAAACTACCGCGCGATGAACATCAAACACTTTCTCTTCGCAGCGGATTTTCATATCTGCATATTTACCAGTGTCGTACAGGGCTCGTAGCGCGTCGAGAGCGTCCGACGTATTTGTAGGTTGGCTTTCCATGAGGGCATTTCTAAATGAGATGTAAAGTTTTGGAACACGGCGATTTTGATGAAACAATAATCGCAAGAATCACTAACGCCTTCAACGAGTCACTGCGGGGTATCACTTGAGTTATATCTCCGCTGAGGCTGGGGTTGTACCAAATCCTACCTTGAAAGACCTGCAGACAGCCTTGTTTTGCAGAAACTTGGATATCCAATACATCCACATCACCAATAGATTGCTTCTTCGTCTGAAATCGCATACTTTTGGATGGATAAGAACAAATTCTCGATAACCTATCAATTGATCCGAAACGCTGTCGATAACGCGTTAGTTTACATCATCGGCGCGTCTCATCAAATCGACATTGATGAGCTTCGAGATTTTGATCATTGGCTGAGAACAAGCTTACGGTGCTCTAAATACCCCTCTAACACGTGACTTTCGCAGGAGTACTACTCTATAGGCAAAAATCAGCAATGTATACAACATAACAAAACGACATCCAAGATCCCTCTTTATATCTCCAATCTCTCTCTCGAATCTTCAAAAATCATCCCCATCTCGCGGAAATATTTCCGTCCCCACAAACCCCTCTCGACCCACCATCCCTCACCAGAACCCACCACTCCAAGCTCCCACGACTTCGTACATATGCACACCACAGCCCCACCAACTACTCAGCTCAGCATCGCTCTGATACCCTCGGGTCGCACAAGTGCGCATTGCTATCCATGTTGAGCCCAGCTTCACTGCTTGGAAGAATTCAATTGCATATTGCTTTTTGTATGCGTCAGCTGAAGCCGCAGATATCCGTTCTGTTATCAATTGGTGCAAGGTATTCAGTAGTCATTAGTAGCTTGGTAGTTCGAACCCGTCCACAAGTTCTTTGATATATAAAAGCAATCCGGCCAAGTACTTCTCTGATTCTCTTTTCTTTTCAATTTTTTACAAATTGAAATCACAAAAATTGCAATCGATCGACCAGTTGTAACATCACATCCATCTCACACATCTCAAAATCCTCAAACCTCACTCATTCTATACACAGCAAAAATGGCAGGCATAATCCGCATAACCATGTTCAAAGTGCCCTCCCAAGCATCCCGGGACACCATGCTCAAGAACTACGAGACCTTATCCAAAAAGGCCGTCAAGGTAATCAGCCTTCTCCATTCTCTCCCCCTCGGACCTAACTAACACTCTCTTTTAGGACTCAGCACCTTATATCGTCTCTCTACAAGCTGGCGAAACTCAAGCCAACGATCCCCGTACCCAAGGTTTCTCCGTAGTCGCAAAGACTGAGTTTAAGAGTCTGGAAGATATGAAATATTACGAGGATTCATGTGAAGCACATAAATGGTTCAAGGGCGAGGCAAAGACTTTGGGGGTTGAGGGGATGTGCTGTGTGTACTATGAGCCAAGTGTTGTTGCTTAAATGGTAGTCTTGAGGCGGAAGGGAAAGTGAAGAGTCGTGATTATACAGAGTTCTTTTTAAGAGGATAGGCACAAAAAGTGAAGGCTTCGATCCACGGCCATCCTAATGAGAGAAAGATTGGTTTAAATAGTTCATTGCACAATGATGATCCACACAAAGTCAGCAAGTCCGTGGCAGGCCCCACATCTGAATGTTGCAAATTAACACAATGAGTGTTGTGTACTATGAGCTTAGTGACCACAGTCATTTTAGCAGCGGGTAAAACAGTCTCTACTGGTGCTTACGATACAAGGTGTTTCAAAATACCTTCATTTACAAACAAGAGAGTACACTATGAATAATATTCACCGAATCTCTATCAAAGTCTTGCTCCGGTAGTTTTATTGGCCCTACAGACCTCAGCGAACTTTCTTGACGGATTCAATAGTCGCAAAAGACAAGAAGAAAGCCCCTACTTGAGATGTTTTCCGAAGAACTCAATGAGTGTCTTATATCCTCTCTCGTATTCGCTCTTAACTCTCTCGTCCTCAAGATCCGCTCGTGCAGCCATCCATCTATTCCCACAGATATCAGCACATACGAAATGCACATAAAATAGAAGTAACATACCCATGAATTTGATCCTTGAAAGTTTCAACATGTTTCTCTCCAGTGAGATTTGCCTCAAACTTTTTCACCTCCTCTGCATCTTCATCTTTTGATGCTAGCAGAATAGTAGGAATCTTGATGTTACTTGCATCCTTGGAATCAACCATAGCGGGATGACACTGGGCAGCTACCACGAAAGGGTTGGAGGAAGCAGAGGTAGTAAGAGAGACAATTTTACCGCCCCAGCAGAACTATTTGAAAACACATTAGCAACAAAACTTCAATTCACATGCCTTGAATCTCATTCTAATTCACAGGGCTCTTCGATTAAAGAATCACTCACCCCGAGGACAGCCCACTTCGAAATTGACGAATACTTCTCACCCATAGCCTTGACTAAATCTGGAACTCTTCCAGCAGCCTTTGGTGGAGCTCCCGTCGTCTGGAAGAAATTACCTAGCTTCTGTTGCTTGTCTTCATTGTCAGGTGGATACCAGCTGAGATCAGCTGGGTTTCCCTCAAAGAAATCTGGCATGAAGACGAGGTATTTGTTATGCTCGTCGGCATTGGCAAGGATATCGGCGCCTTGAATGGTTTGGGGATAGTAGCCGAAGATATCATAGATAAATAATATGGCCTTTGTTGCATCCGCTGGGCCAGTAACGTCTGGGAGGGGGTCGCATTAGCTAGAGCTGAGAGGTGGGTGTGGAAGGAGCATGGTGACGAGGTAAGGAAAGATTTGTAGCCAAGATTGTTTGACTGGTGTGGTAGCAAATTGCTTCTGATATTCGATTGAAACCAAACACTTACAAGTCTTTAAACCACCAATAGTCTCATATTTTCCCTTTTGTTCATATCCCTTTGATACAATAGGTGGGATGTTGCAGCAAGCTGCGCTGTGTCCATGTTGAGCTTGCATTGTGGTTATATTCGGAGGACTTGGGTTTTGATGTTATGATACTTCTTTTGGAATGGTTGGTCAGTGTAGAGAGGAAGAATGAGGAGGAATGAACGCGTGGATAGGTGGGATGTCTCTATGCAATGCGGGGCAACGGCGACAGTGACGTCGACTACTTCTAATGCCGTTATCTATCTGCTATCTACACGTGATGTGGCTCATTGTACTGTCCATTTAAAGGAGAAACTATCACGATGGACCACCAGGACGTATCATAATGTTACGTTGGTAGAATGTTCATCATTAATAAGAAAAGATTCGTTTTATTCAGTAATCAGGTATCTCTAGGTAAAACCGGAAGTAATCTGTATGTGAATCCCAAAACACAATATTAAGAAAGTCCAGTAGTCCTTTCATAGATGGTGCAAAAACCGCGAATACAGAAAAGGATTCAATTCCTGCCAGAACTCCGAGTATATGAAACCAAGAAGAGCAACACTGTAATCAAAACATGCATTGCCGTAATATAAGAAAACTCCCGCCCGACTCAGAAATTGTGACCCTTCAGATTAAAGAAGCCAGCTGTAAATAATTCAAACCCCTATCGATACTTGGAAATAGGAAAAGTCTGTCTTTTTGATCCCCCGAGTAATTGTTATGTAGACGTCGAGGAATCTTTACTTCAAGAAGTGTGACAACCAGAATATTTAGAAAATCGAGTTTACGATGTTTCCACCGATCGTAGCTCCAGCACCGAAGATAGCGGCATTGCCCAATTTCTTACCAAACTTCTTACCCATCTCTCCACCCTTGCTAGACTTTTCTTCGGTAGGTTGTTCTGCGACAGCCATTGGGGGAACGGAGCTATTGTAAGGGTTGCTTGGTCCAGGTGGTACGGTTCCTTGTTGTTGAGAGCCATATGGATTGTATGTGGCCTTCTCGTTGCCATAATAGGCGCCCTGGGGAGACTGGTTTTGATGCTTCTGGACGTAGTTCGATGGGAACACACCCTCTCTTCCAGTCTTTTCATTCTTACCCATCCACCAATCGTCATTCATGTATTCGTAGATGATAATAGTATCACCAACATCGAAGTTGCAGTCTTCAGGTTCGGTATAACGGTAAAGAGCGGTGGCGCGTCCGACTTCTGGTCGAGCAGGTGGTTGGGTTGGTCCGCGGGGAGGAAGGTTTGGAGTAGATTGGTATGATGGTGGAGGGTTATCGTTATTGACATTCAATTGTGAGAATGCGGCGACTGGAGCAACTGGTGCTGGAGCGGCAACGTTGGCACGAGGAGCGGGGGAGGAGGTCGAGTTCAAGCTGTTTTCCGAGGGAAGTTTGCTAACCATAAGCTCATACACCTCGTAAGTAATGAGTTCATCTTCGAGAAGGTTTTCGAGCTCCTGCAAATTATTAGCATAATCGAGAGACCAAGAGAAAGAGTGCAACTCACATTCTTGATATTGCGAATAGATCTATTAGCCTTCATGATCTGTTGGCGACGTTCTGGGGGCATTGAAGTAGACATGATTTTGTTCTCGTAGTATGCGTATTCCTTCTCAATACAATCGGTGCAATCTTGATGCTCTGTACAATTTCGATTTTTACTTTGCGCAACGAGTTGTTCAATCTTTTGTCGTTCGTGTTCGAAGAAGTAAAGCTCACCACGTTGTGGCTTAGACGGCTTATTTCGGGAAGAGCGCTTGGCAATTGTAGGGGATGATGGGATTCGGTAAATCTTCGAATTTAGTGGGAACTGCGTTTCATTTGTAAGGGACTCGGGTGTAAAACCACTATTTTCTTTACTGATAACTCCTGAATTAAAATCATCTACCACTTCTGATTCAGTAACGCTCGGTGTTCGCAAACTCAAAATTCGCGAATGCGGTAATGATGTTGTAATACCTAGTTTTGGGCCTCGGGTTGGTGTATACGTGAGCTCAGACGAAGATGTTATATTCATTGGTGCCGTATAATTTCTCGTTCCAAAGGGACCAGGAGTTGTAATTGGCTTGGCAGCAGAGACTTGACGGCTACTCTTTGGTGTATTGAGGCGAATAGAGCTCTTCCTGCTCCCCGTTGGACTTGGACAAAGAGCTTCGGATTGCTCGCGTAGGGTTCTTTCGAGAAGACTACCAAGGAAAGCGTCGCTATCGACAATAGCTTCTGGGTCTGGATTTTCAGGAAAGCTGAAGTTTCGAGTGAAGGATTCGCGAATTACCAAAGGTGATCGTGCAACTACAGGCGGATCTGTGCAACGGAAAAATCATCAATCTTCTGTCAAGGTAGGTTCTCGCGGTGAAGTGATGTAGGGCAATATATGACGAAGAAAAGAAGGCACGTACCCTTTGGAAGCGGCGAAATGGGTTTCTGAGTACCCGGCGCTCGAGGAGATTGAGTTCTTGGTATTTGAGGGGATTGACTTCTGGGTATTTCAGGAGGTACAATTGCCTGTGGCGCAATTCTGTTACCAAGATGATCATAGAAATTGATTCCAAGTCCACCGAAACCACCGAGTTCACCGGCAGCTTCTTCTCCAACGGAGTCCATTTTCTTCGTAGTCTGCTCCAGCTGTGCGCTGGCACGTCTTTTGTGTGGTTCAAGAGGGGGTTTCGTTCCTTTAGAATTAAGTGTTGAAGTGCGTCTCAAATCATTTGAAATTTTTTCGCCTGGCAATTTCGAATCGGTTGCTTGAGATTCACCAGACACTCTTTTCCAAGCTCTGGTAAGTTTGCTCTCCTTGGTTGGCTCAGAAGACGAGATGGCGGGAGACACCATGATGGGAAACATCTTGGATGGTTGTTGTTTTGTAAGAGAAGAAGTTGAGGAAAATAATTTGCGTAGGAGATACCTAGGTACGTTCCTTTGGCTTTCTTTCCATCAATTCACTAGCAGAAATTGTTTTTCTCTGGCACTCGAGAGTATTCGGACGACATAGCAAGGGATGAGGCCACAAGGCATCAAATATATCAAAGGTGAATTCACAGATTACAGTATTCACTTGATTGATCATCACCTATCTAGTAGTCATCTTGATGGTATTTTCAAGATTACATAGTCATCGTTCATAAACAGTCTTTATGAATCCTGAGTGAAGTGAAGGCAACCTTCGAATGGAAGGCATCATCGAATGGAAGGTATTTTGAGCAATGGAATTTTGCCGACACGATGGATTTTCTGTTCCATCATTCTACATATCGAAGAGGGATGGCTTTATTTGAAATCGTATCAAGCAGTTTAGAACGATGGACCTCTATTACAGAACCTCTCATCCTTCGAATGAGGGAACTTTACGAATTCATCCAGTCTTCCTACGGCCTTAAGATCTCAGCATGGCACAGATCAGAGACTTTCTATTACATACCACTGAGGCCAATGAAATGCTATACTATCAAAGCTCAAACCAGATACAGAAAACAAGTGTATCACGTCCAGTCTCGCACCCAGCTTATACCTTCATTGTCACATATGACGTGAGTTTCTACTGTGAGACAGCCCTGCTGATCTGATCCTATCACTCAAGTCTCGCACCCCATCACACACTATGTAGGTACCCTGCCAATACATTGTGTGCTTAAATAGTCAAATTACGAAAGAGCGTCGACTTACTCAAGCTGCGCATGTTTATAGACTTCTTGGTGCCATCATTACGATCAATCATAGATATAAAGTCACATACCGAACGTTTTGTGCCGCGCGTATCCGCTAGCGCGGCGTGTATCGTGGTGTAGAGAGAAAATGAGCCTCATGAGGCACGCGCATGGCTTTCCGGATGACATGATTTGATGTGATGTAATCATCATTCATAGCCTGGCAAGGGCTTTCTTGACCTTACGAGAGGGGTTTTTTTCTCAATGTATGGGAAAGCTGGGTGGCATACGTGCTTTGAGCTGTTTTCGCGTATTCATTCTGTCTCTTTACTTTTTGGAAGGGGCATCATTTGCGCTGCTCTGGACTTCTCTAGGCTCTCAGTTGAGTCGAATCGTTGTTCTTGATCTGGACTTGTATGTTGTGAAGAATAGAAATAGACTAATTCAAATCTCATCTATTTTTCTGTTGCACAAAATGCGAATAGCTCTATGAATCAAAACATGTTTCCTCTCATTGAATGCGAATAAAGGAAAGGAAAATGGAACAAATGAAGCGTTTTCTTTTAATCTGCCTCCAGATAGTCCCACCACCCCTTTTCCCCTTGGGTTCAAAATTTGGAATCTCTAATGAACCTGTTCACATCGCCTGCGATGCTATGGGTGTCATCTATGCCACTTAGAATCGCAAAATAGGGAGTCGCCAAGGTGTATACTGTCGAGAATCCCAAAATAAATCAAAGCGAAAGTCCGGCACCGAAAATACCGAGAAGAAATTTTGATGAAAGTATATCGCAATACCACAAGTGTTCTGGGCAGCAATCTTGGACGGTGTTCATTTACTTGCTCATCAGTACCTAACAGATACACAAGTAGTGAATTTAGTATCCGGAATTAGTTGGAGGAGTCTCCCAATGTCTCAACATATGATTCAGAGCTTCTCGCCACTCATACACAAAGCAAGCGGCGAGCTGAGCCGCCTCCTCGGCTTCCGGGTATCGACCTCCCCACATTTCTGGTTTGGCCGCTTCGCTCTCCGCATGTGTCTCTATCATCCCACTAAGACGCATTGATCAATATATGTTTTTATCTCATCTCACACGGATGATACGCGGATTGAATGGCTAGGACTTACTCATCATGTATTTTGATCAAAATCAACCAGGCATAATTCCAGCTTCTATTACTGTTCAGATCGCTACTCACTCTCCATTTGGCATCATCGAGTAAGTCGTTGCTGAACGTGTAGTTTGGCGTCAAATTGCGGAGTTCGTTGAGTAAATTGTGAGATGTGACATAGTAAGTCCAAGCTGCGGTCAAGGGATCTCGAATGAGAAGTAATTCCTCTTCATTAGAAGCTGCTGCTATTCTCTCAATTCTGCACAGCTCCGTGAGCGTATTTACACGGTGAGTGTTGAGTGTCTCGATGAGTTGCGCTGTGCTCTCCTGTCAAATGTTAGTCCTGTAGCCTGTGGAAAGCAATGAAGGAGCTGTCAAAAGAGTCTTGGACCATGAATGCAATAGAGAGTTTGAGGACATCTGGTAACAAATTGTGGGTAGTAAAAGGGTATTCTTGACTCACCTGGGCTACTAAAGGTCTAGAAGTTCTAGAGCTTGAGCTTTGACCAACTTGAGAGCGTCTAGAGTTTCGGGAAGACATGATTTTGACAACTGCACACATGTAAGTTGAATTTGTAGTGTAAAGCCTCTGGGAGCTAAATCTTGAAGGACCCTAGGTTGTTGATATTGTGAAGGAATAATTGCAAATGGTGTTCGAAGGTCTTGGATCTGCAAGCGATGAGGAGTTGTATCAGATTCTCTTCAAATCGCTGAAGTTATCGAGAGAAGTGTTTGAAGATATCGTCCTATTGATGGGAGAGATAGGACCTAATATACCCATCTAGACATAGAAGGCTTATCTGAGGACGCCGTAGAGTCGACAGAAAGACTCTAGGAGTTCTTCCTGTGCCGTATAAAGCAGGAGAGTCATAGAGTTCTCCTCGTTCCCAGCAAAAGATTCAACATATCAGGCTCTTACAGGCAAGTGAGATCGGAGCATAGGCAACGAGAATGTTTCATCATAGTGAAGAGGAATTGAATAACATTGAATCACACAATAGATCTCAACGCCGCAAGTATAGCCTCGGTACGTAACTCGAGGCACTATCTATCTCCCCATGCATCATGATGCGTTACAAGTTTGCTATTCACTCCTGAAGTCGTGAATGCCAAGCGCGCTGTTAAAATTCGAGAGGCTCTCTGGAAATCGAATCAGCCCATAAGAAGTCAAAGGATCCGAGGTTTGGTAATTGTAAGTGTAGAAGAGTGCGAGAGGGAAGAAGCAATCACTTTAACCTCATTGGCAATTGGAATAATCTTTGAAGCGGTACTGGGCATTGTGAACGGTTTAAGATACCGCCGACGTTTATTGGCGCATACTTACTGACATGGAAAGCAATGGAGTATTCGGGTTATCTTCCATTCAATACGACGGAAGACTCTTTTAGTCGTCGTCCCATGTAAGGTGAGACCCCTTTACATCTGATGTTGATCGAAGGGATCTTTTGGCCTGGATATTACCCCAATGGATACCCCATGTGAAACGTTGCAGCCCTGCATACTATTGATGAGATTTAAGATGATTCGTTACCGGTATCCGACTTTTAAGAAACAGCGTGACTATAAGGCTGGATTGATGAGAGTTACTTGTCAACATGACTTCACTGGTATATTACGTTTTTTTTTCCTGAGGCCACAATATCGGTAGCACTAGTGCTGACTGGGAATCGGCTGATATCTAGTCAGCCTCAGTTACGAATAATACATTTTGATAGGTCGGTTCGAATCTCACTTCTCGACAAGACTGTAGCATTTTATGGCACAATTCTATTCAATCTATCTCCGTACTCAGCTATGAAACACCATTTATTCTACCACTAATCATAGTCAACGCGGATCAGCAGATAGCCGCCATTGTGGAAAACCACTACCATCATGACAATAATACGGAGAACGTTGTTGTGTTGTATCTAGAAGGTGTTTACCCAGGTATACGACAGGTAGTTGGTCTTTCGGATATTCTATGTCCTTGTTATGGCACCCATGTGTTCGTTTTCTAGAAATAGCATCAGAAGGATTATGGGAATGCCAGTAATTCTTTGTATCAGTAGAAGCATGATTGTGAGGCTTGGATCTCAAGACTATGTTGCAGAAACGATAGGCAGATTTAGAACCGGCTCCAAACTCGTTGGACTCGTACAGAACGTTAATTATGCTGAAAATCGTCAGATATAACAACGGAAGGAATCGAATAATTGGATCGAAGCCGCGATCAGATAATCCTACTATATTTTCCACAGTCGGTGCAAACACAAAATTGCTGTAGAGTAAAGTATTGTAATGTATCCAGGTAGCAAGAAATCAAAAAATATAAGTTCACTGTAGCATTCACAGGTAAGCATTCATGGAGTCATCTGTGGCACGGCTAATCGCCCCCGTAAGATTCCGTTCTAGAATGCTATATTTTAGTTTTGGCACGGTGTTCTGGTCCAATTATTTGGTAGATTTGATCGATCTTGCGAGCGATCTAGAAACTAAAAACCCGATAATGTATCTCTTGGCAATCTCTAAAATAGTCTAAGATTCTGTGGAAGGATTCTTTTCGAAGAATGCCTTGAAACCTCGGATTATAGCAATGGGAATTTTCGCAAGTATGTCCTATGAATGCAGGTAAGATGTCAGCCGGTCATCATTTACGATCCAATCTGCGGCACGTATTGAGAATAAGCTCGTTGAGATACATATTTCCCTTCCAAACTTACGACAACCAATATCCAGGAAATGGGATTTCGCTTGCTGGTTATTGGGATCCCTTAATCGAACACTTTTTCTAGACCAGGGATATCAATCCAAGCAGCAAGCTGAAATGAGTGTGATTTTGTTTGATATATGCCTTTTCTGGCTTTTCCGTTTCCTTCCGAAGATCGACAGATTTTCACTTTATATCACTTATGCTATTCTCAGAAGATAAGTAGAAGTTGCAAATTATAACCGTGAATCAGAAGGCCGTTTTCAAATACGAGTTCTTATGGTGTCCAAATTTCTTTTGTAATTTAGCTTCCAATCATCTGAGAGAGATCGGATACTCGATTTCATGGAACGAGATAAGTTGAGACAATGACGTCTCATAGTCCTAGTGGATCTGAGATAATTTAGCTTTATAGTTTCAAATGGGCCTGGACAAATCCGATTCACCCGTTTCAAATGAACAAAAATTGAAGTTAATAACTTTGAATGAGCCAAGAGAACGGAAGCTTATGTTTTCAAAAAAACTCAATTGACTTTGCTTCGTTGTATGAGGTAGAATGGAGAAACTGAAATTGTCTTAAAGAATGATGTTAAAGTCACCAGACTGTTGCCTCGAGATCTCCTTGTTAAAGCGAATATTCAATCAAATGGAACTCGCTACAATTTTTGTTCCCGTTAAAAGGAATAAGTATTAGTATACCTACGTCGGAGTCTAGCTTGAGAATGACGCATTTTGAAAACTGCATGAGCCCTAGTATATTTGGACAACCCATGTGAGAATCATTCTAATTTACCACTCAAATTCTGCGCCCTGGTTTGATTCATCTAGATCTCTAAGCCCAAGATCAAGAACACCACTTTTCCTCGTAGCACGTGGTTTACTTCTCTTGCTATTTGCCTCGATGACATTCGTATATTTTGAACTGAAATTTCTCGAACTTTTGGGTGAGCCCCTAACTTTACAGATCTGTTGTTCGACATTCTCAATATTTTGAGTTAGCCTGAGGGACTTTAAGATGGGGGAAGGCATATCACCATGCAATGATTGCTCTCTATTCAAGCTGACATCACGTCCTGGGACCCTTGGAAACAGTTCCTGCATAGATGAAGTTCATGTGTTCATTTGTGATTAAGTGAGGGCAATTCGAAGACCTCAATGTTTAACGGAGGCGATAAAGAGCCTACGGCCACAAAGCCATTTAGTGGGGGTCACAAAAAGGGTAATTTCACAGGACACGTTGCTTTAAAAATACAAATGTTTATCATTTGAGAAATCATGAGCCAAGTCGAACATTACTTGGATTGACACTCATTCCAGCATTCTTGTGCCAGATATCGCGTAGAGCTCATATCAAACCTTGTCTAGTCTCTTTCTAATTCCCAAACATCGCTTCCAGCTGTGTCTGCATATCACAAAAGATATTTATGGCCTGTACAGAATATCAAA
Organism: Botrytis galanthina; assembly: GCA_004916875.1. Taxonomy (NCBI): domain Eukaryota; kingdom Fungi; phylum Ascomycota; class Leotiomycetes; order Helotiales; family Sclerotiniaceae; genus Botrytis; species Botrytis galanthina. The sequence goes on from PQXL01000424.1 coordinate 23,003, forward strand.
GATCAGTATATTCTACGTCACAGCTGACCTGAAGAGATTCTTTTAGAAAAAAACTGACCTGACTCAACTTTCTTTCCGCCTCTCCCTTTCCGCTCCTCGTAAAACTTATCCTCCACAAGCTCTCATCATTATCAAACTCCAACGCGGTAGGTTGAGATTCCTTCTGGTCATTTCCATCAAATAGAGATTTCACCTTATAACCATCCACGGCTGTAGCCGCTAGATCTCTCAACAGAGCCGGGGCAATCGTAATATGATCTACACCCGCTAGAGTCATAATCTCATCGATATTCGTCAGACTAGCTGGTAGCACTTTTGTTTGGAGATTATTGTTGCTGTAGTATTGTTGAATTTCGAAGCAGAGCTGATGCGCTTTATTGGTATCCGTGAACCTGATTCTTATTAGCCTTTTGAAATGCAATCATGATGATCCAATTCTAATAAGAAATGGGTGAATATATACCCTGCATCGAAATGGACTTTCAATTCATTAACATAAGGTGCAACATAAGTGCATTGGACCTCTCCAGCCAAAGCCGCCTGCTCAATGCTAAAAAGTGTAGTTGCTAATGTTCTTATTCCTTCTTTTTCTAGAAATTTACATGCTTGGAGTCCTTCCCATGTGCTGGGTATCTTCAGGCAAATTCGATTAGTGTCAAAGTTTGGATCGAGATGTCTAAAAATGGAAATTATTCCTGAATATTTTAGTCTCAGTCAATGTCTCAAGGAATAGTGAAGAAATACTTCGGGAATCTCGAATCATTTCTTCGGTGCCATACGAATGATAAGGATTCGTCTGGACATGAACGAACCCCGTGACTACGCTCGCGATTGCAAGTTGTAATTTGACCATCTAGGTAGTTAAATAAGCTATTTTCATTCATCTATGCTTCAAGTGAATTCCACATACCGCAACTTCGACTGCTAGCTCTGAGAACTTCACATCTTGGTAATCTTGCGTTCCCAGTAATTTTTGCGTAGTTTCCGCTGTCTCTTGGAGAAGCTTTTTGTTCTCTGGTTTCTGGAGCTCGAAGAATGCAATTGCTTGGTTGGAAGTACAGTCCGTGAAAGGACCAAGGGATTTTGCAACTATGATATATCGTTAGAAGAGGTTTTGTTATACCGATTTATACAAGCGATCCCACCCTCAAATTCCATAGTATCACAATCGACCACTGTCCTCGACCGCAACAGTTCCAGCAAGTTTTGGGGCGCCATTGTTTCGTTGCTTGAGGATACGATATATTTTCGCGGATCTTATTGCAATATACTCCAAGATTTTCAAGCTGTTTTGAAAAAATGGTTCAAGTATAAAACGAGAGGTCACTTCGGGTATATGCCGGTGTGAAGTGTACAACGCGGGGAAAGATCTGAAGAAGGTTAAGCGAGCGATATGTCGGATTACTTGCTTTGAGATCAGGGGTGCCCCACTATTTATGCTACACAAACTCTTGGTGAAGTCAAATCGGAGTGATACCTTTAGTGAACTGTGCAGTCCTAAACAAAATTCTGGCTTTGTAATGCATTGATTAGTCTAATCTCCAATCTCTAGGCTTTAATTTTAGAATGGACCCTAAAAATCACTGATTATACTTCGACCCATTCTCAAGCATTTGTCCTTGATATCAAGCACAAAAGCCTTCCAGCGTGCATTTTCTGACCTATTTTCCTCCTCGGATCTTCACTCCAGCCCTCCACCGGAAGTCTTTCTAATCAAAAAATCAAACTCACTCATCACCCACCCTCTCCCCAATACAATGCTCCCTGAACCATTCCCGAGCATTGACCCGAATACTTCCCACGATATTCTCTATATGTGTGTTCACAGCTTTAACGAACCTTTCATGCACATCCACAACTGCCTGTATAATATCGATGAGATTCCGATTCAACTCCGCTCTGATAGCTTTGTAATCCTCATCTCATAACATCTCCTTCTCTAATATCTCTTTGGATCTATCATTCTCCTCCGATTGTCGATATGGATCCGTGATTTTATTGTTCTGAGCTTCGTTTACTAGCTTACCGAAGACTTTTATAAATAGTTGACATCATTGGTATAAGAACTGACTAGAACTATGGATCGACATTTCTGACCAACTCACTTTCTCTTTGCTATCAACTCTCTACGGTTTCTGTGCTTTTTGTGACGATACCCAAAATGCCTGAAATTATCTTCATCAAAGCATTCCCGTCTATGGAGATCTAGGTCGCTGTCACGATTTCTGAACGATTTGTGTTTTCCAAATCATGGAGCGGAAAGCCTCTGGAATTGTAATAGCTAAGTCTATCATCATCTGTCTTCCCACTTTATACACTCAGCCGATAAGATTTATTTAATTTATGACACCTCTTCCTCGTTTGCTCATTAGCAAAATTGATGAGATACTCCGCAACACGAGGAAAGCCTGCCATAGATTTCTCGGCTTATAATCATCACATATAAAGCTTCAAATCCTGGAACAAGAAAACCGGACTCGCGGGCTCCGGTTTCAATCTCCCCTTTCTGTAACGAAGGGCTTTCGGTAGATCTACCACTGCTATACGAAAAGAACTCTTTTGGGATGCAGGAAGCTTTCCAGAGCTCATCGCTAGCCTTGAATGTTGAATTTATATTCTTCGAAGAATATTGTATGCACTAGAATTTCTTCGTCTTTTTATCCTATTGATTCCCATACTCATCCAATCTCCTTCGGGATCACCAGCAAATCTTGCTTCACTTCAACCCTCCAAGACCATCCAGCCCCTTAAATTACCAAAATACTCTAAAGACCCTCAGCATCAAAAAACAACCTCCAAATGTCCGGCTTTTCTCTCCACAAGCACAACGCCATGGAGAGACCCACGAACTCCACCAGATATAAACACCATAATATCAATCTCCGAAGCCGTGTCAACTATTACACAAAGCCAAGTCCACTTTACAAGTCATCTAGTAGCATCCATCCATGATTCCCACATTGAAGCCAAAATAACAAGCACATCTCTCCAAACGATTCTAGCCAGAATTGAAGATTTCAAACACTTCATATCGCGCTTGATCAAATCAAGCATTGCCAACTTCGAATCTACTAGCCTCTGCTAGATGTGAGTGGAAAGAAAAGGAGGCTCATCATATCGCGCGGAAAAAGCATGTGTATAATAATTTTTGATGGGAGTGGGAGGGAGAGGGAGAATTTCCGCGATAGCGTGGAACGACAAGATGGTTTATTCTTTTATGGTTTGATCGGGTGATGATATTAATGTATTACTTTAAGATAAAGAGTGCGTGCTATTTTGATGAGAATATTATAAAGCATATCCAGAACAATATAGCTATAACAATACCCTCGAATCACCATCAAATCAACCATCCCATCCCATCCTATCTCATCCCATCCCACACCATACCATCCCACCATCCCAACTCCCAAACACATCCAATCCACATACATACAGATACAACACACCTTCCACTAAACACTATCTAAACACTATCTAAACACTACCTAATCAACACCTACTCACCTAGCCATCTTTCATCCCAACAAGCAAACAAGCAAACAAGCAAGAAAAAAGAACACCCCTCGATATCCAAATATCTAAATCTCTCTTCGATATAAACCCATATCCATATCCATATCCATATCCAAATCCACATCAAATCTTCAACGCTCAACCTTTCAACCTATTCAAATATCATTCGACCTTTATCATTCCACTTCAGAATGAAGTATACAAGATAAGGAGTATGAGATATTAAATGTATAGACTTCGTTTCGAGAGTATTGAATAGTTGATTTTCATGAATGTTTCTAGCGGTGATGAGATGATGAAATGATGAGACGATGAGATGAATTGCACAGTTTTCATCATACAAAAAAATGACACGAGTCTTGCGATTGGGTTTGAAGAACTCGATAACTACAGATTTGATTCAAAAATTGATGAATGAGTTTTCCAGAGAAGCAGGGACGACACAATTTATTTTTCGAACCCTGATTCCCTGAAAACGAGAGTTGTGTTTATTATTTCTTATTATCAGGTTTATGTTTGCATTTCGTTTTGTGTGTTAACATTGAGATATATATATACAGTCACTCCCTTCACCCCCTCACCCCCTTCATCCACAAATCATCTAATCCTTAAAAGGAGCAAATTTACTTTTCCTCCTCAAAGCAACACCATACCTCATAAACAAAAACGGCACCGGTATCGCCAGAGTAGCGACTCCACCTAGTACACTCATCGCTGGCCCTACACCCATAGCTCTAAACATCGGGCCTGCCGCCAGCGGAAAGCCAGTCGCTAAGATACTTCTCAGGAAAGTATTCGCACTAACCGCACTCGCCGCATACAATGCATAAGTATCGACGAGAAAATTGATGCATTGCTGGAAAATGATATTAAACCCGGCGCCGATGAAAACCGACGCTATAACTGGAAGAATCCAATGAATATTTGGCGCAGCTGTCCATCCAAACCAGAAAAGTCCAATTGCGAATAAAATGCCTCCGAGTGCCATGGGGGCGAGACGCGCTTCGGGTACGGGACGTCCACCTGCTGCATCGACAATACGCGCGTAGCGAGGTTGATTGCCAAGATTAACTACGACGGCTAAATTGACTCCAACGAAGAGGCCAAGAAAAGGGAGTGAAGCTATGACGGGGGACCAGCCGCGATTATCGGAGAAGACGATTGGGAAGACTTCGAGAGTGAGGTAGAGGATGGCGTACACGAAGGAGGCGTAGAACGCTATACAGGTAACCATTGGCTCTGTAGTAAGCATTAGGAGGGGTCTCGAGAAGTGCTTCGTGACAATTGTCTTGGCATCGAGTTTGATTTCTTCGTGTGGGTGATAATAGGCATTATTCCCGGTTTCTTTTCGAAGACGAGCGGCTTTCTTCTTGAGCAAAACGGGAGAATAGACTTCGGGAAGACAAATTAAACACAGTCCGAACATTGCAAATACCCAAATTGCCTCGAGATATTCCGTCCATCTCCATCCTAAATGTGGATTCACAAGCAAGGCACTTCCGATCAGAGGTCCTAATGTCGGTCCACCTACAACTGCCACTGCATAGAATGTGACTGCCGTTCCTCGAGCTTTAGGACTCCACATATCTCCCAACGCTGCAGAAACATTCGAAACAGGTGCTGATCCGAATAATCCTCCAAAAAATCTCGTTATGAAAATCGATGCCGCGTTTGTACTTGTAGCCGTTCCAATGGAAAACAATCCCAGACAGAATAGTGGAGGTAACATACTCCATCTTCTTCCCCAAAGCTCAGATATCGGTGCCCAGCAAAGTGGTCCAAATGCGAATCCCAATCTATGTTGAAAATGTATCAGCAATCTCATCATTTGAAAAAAGCAAAACAAAACTTACATGTACAAACTAATACTCAACACACTAACTTCCGATCCAACACCAACATACGCCGCAATCGTTTTTCCCGCCGGACTAATGATACTACTCCCCAAACTCGCACTCAAAGCCAACATCCCCAACTGAAACGTTATCCAACTCTTATACAACGTCGACCAATTCCGCGGATTCCCTTGATCATCATCCCCATCCCAATCCACCAATATCCTCTCATCTCGACTCTCATTCGGACCCGAACTTTTCTCGTGATCAGCGACAGGATTTGTCTGAATCTCGGACTGCGAGTGCGACTGAGGTCTAGACAATTGCGAACTTGGCCGTCGAGGTGGCGTCTCGACATCTGTCGTTTCTCCATCGCGATCCAGCATTGAAGTGGCGTTTGAATCCCCCATTGTTTCCTCCTCCTTCTCTACATCCCGCACTGATAATTCCCCCTCGATTTCCGTCTCGGCATCGGAATTGAGCATCATATGCTTCTTCTCTTATTATCTCGCTATTATCGAGATTCTCTGCAATTTCAAACTTCACAAAATCGCAACCACCGAAAACCCATCCCAGAACAATATACAAGAATCAGGAAACGCATCTTCGAAACGAAATGAAGTAAAATAAAATAAACTGCGCAAAACAATCACCGCAGTTACACTTCGACCACTTACCCAAACAATCCAGGGAAAAAAAAGACTCCACTTACGAAAAGAAACACAAGGGATCCTCTTAATGACGAACATCCATGTTACCCATCCCAATTAATCAAATTCTCCAGTCCTCGTACGTACGTCCAGAGTGGTGACATCTTGCATCCACCGATTGCACGCACGCCAACACGCAAGCAGGGTAAAAGATGCATCCCAAACAGGAAAAAGAACGGTTCCCACGGCAAGAAGCATTGCGACTGACTAATCCGATAACAAACCTCGAAGGTTTTTGCGAAGGAATCTTATCTTATCAGCCTTATACCGCGGATCTGAAGATGTTCTGGCCAATCAGTGATATCCATGACAATTTACCCCGGCCGGGACCGAAAATACGCGGAACGAACGGTGCGGATCAGGGATAAACTGTCGGAAGAATTGGTCCGTCCGTGGAGTCTTCAAGCCATGCTGGGCTGGGGACTCTTGAAGAAAAATAATAATAAGCGTTGGAATTTGGAATTTGTCTACACCGTAGACTTGGTCCACTGTAGATACTTTGTACAGAAAAGTTAGCACGAGGCTAGCTGTATATAGTGTAATTAATATGAAGTGTATCGGCTTGTTCTTTAATGTTAAGACCTTTATGCTTCTAAGATCCTCGCAGATAGCAAGCTCATTGATATATATAACTTTCTTTATATCACTTAAATCTGATCACTCATAGCACATTGACGAAGATATAAACCATATTGTTGCACCAACGCACTAATAGGCTATAAAAGCTACAATAACGATAATCATAAAGGTAGATATCTAATAGTATAACGGTTGTTGTCGAAGCAAAAAGGAAATGTACTCCCGCGGTACGGTATTCGCCGGCACTATTCTTCCTTCCACTTTACCCGCAACATCCACGTCCACAACAACGATCCATCAAAACCCATTCCACTGCCGAACAGAAGCGACAACTTCACACGAGCCGCATCTCACAATCTTCCTTCACACGTAGTCAAATAACCCTAGACATTCTAGAGTGTAGTAGCACCGCTCATGATCGTTCGGAAGATTCTTTTGCCTTCTCCAAGCTTTTTAATCTGGTCCTCCAAATACGCTCTCTCTTGTCTAGCTTGGCCTGGTTCACTAGCAATCGCCTCCACATCTTTGTCAGACATCTTGTTTACAGCAACAGGGTCAAAAATGCGTTCTAAGCCGCGAACAATGTGACGCTCGACTACTTGGGTAGTCACGTTTGCGATGAAAACCTTTTGAAGGACCTAAAGACACATTAGCCGATATTTGGTAGATGAATGTGAGTGAAGGGAAACAAACCTTGTAGATTGCCATGACACAATCCAAAGCCGCTTCACATGAAACGACTTCCATATCTTTTTCCGTGCTCTTGAAGAGGCTTTCCTTCAATTTTTGGATCACGGGACCCATCTGCACTCCTTCAGATGTTTCAACACCGGCGGAGGCATCCTGACAACATTTTTCGAGTTCTGCATTCGCTCGTTCTTGCTGACGGTTTTTGATTGTATCGGTGTAATAATGATTGTAGTTAATTGGATGATTCATGTTGTCTACAATCAAGTTATCCAACTCTCGAGTGGCGGCAGCATTGCGATTTCTCAACTCATCCTCAATCCGCGATGACCACAAGCGTGATTCAACGTCTCTTGGTGTCATTTCTAGAAGCAAGTTCTTGAGGAACTCGGTGCACACATCGGATACTCGTTCAATGTGTTCCTCGGCGAGCCCTTCCCATCTCGAGGATTGCTCCCAGAAGAGTTCTGAAATCAGTGAAGGATTGAAATTCCCTGGGAGCTCCTTTCCACGAGTTCTAATGAGCGCCTGCCTCACCCAATCCAGGCCCTCCTTCTTTGTAAGTTTTTCGGGCTTGCCTTTTTGAGCCGCCTCTGCCGCTTCCACTGTTCCTCTGATCGATATTGCGTCCACGGACTCGTTGATCTGATATTTATGGCCTTTTCTGCGCACTGCTTCCGTGAACTCAGAGTTCATCGTCTGAACACAGGCTCGCATACGACGAAGAGCTGCTTTTTGATCGAGTTTGAACTCAGAGTTACTTTCACATTGAAAGTATCGCCCTTCATAATGACCGTCAACAGCAGCGGCGCAGATTTTCTGGACGTCGGTGCTGAGCTGCACTAGATATGCTCGACACTCGGAAGGTGTAGATCTAGCATCACCAAGCAACCCGAGTTGTTCGCTTGCAGTGGAGAGTTGGGTTTCGAGATCACGGCGGAGCTGAGGAAGCTCTTTCTTGACGTGTTGAAACAATAGAGCTGCCAAACGGTCACGTAACGAATCGATGCCGATGTGATCTTTCGGCAAGATCTTAAAGTTGGAGGCCCGAAACCAAGAAACTTCCACGTTATTACGTTCCACCAGAGAAAATCCTCTTTCTTCGTATCTTCGATTCTTTACGACGTGCCAACCCAGCCTAAACCTGACATCCTTGTTCTGTGCCAGTTCTATGAAAGCCTCCTCACTTTCAGAGCCTTTATCAAGAGTATCCGGCTTCGTGATGATACCAAGAGTGCGATCGCCATGAGGATCGTGAACCCTCACTCGCTTCAGGATCTTCTGATTCGCAGCATCGTTCTTGGCGGAGATAACTGCAAGACATATTGTCAGAGGCTGCTTTATGTAATGCTCCGTTATGGCTGCAACTGTTTCGACATCGGCAGCTGTTGCCTCTCGAGTTTCAGAGGCGATCAAACCCGGAAGGTCAACCAAAGTCAGCTGAGGACAATTTGGGCCCCAATACTCAATGCTCAGGACGTCTCGTGCAAATGCTCGTGATGGAGCATTCGAGTCAGAATTAGCACCTATGCCCATAGCTTCTTTGGCTAAATCCATGACTCGAGGAAGGTCTTCAAAGTCTGTAATGCTTTCCACGAATTTTTTGATTGCGGCCTGCTCTTCAGGTGGCCGCTCATTATCCGGAATAATTTTGATGGTCAACTTTTTCGTGTCAGCGTTACGTAAACTGATCTCGGTTGCAAAACGAGTGCATAGATTGTCCTTTCTCGGAAAAGGGATCTCGGTCAACGCCTCGAGAACCGAACCTATGGATGTAAAGTTCAGTATAACTTCTACGCAAATCACAACTGTAATCGCCAAATAGCAAAAGAGAAATTCTTGTACTCACTTTTACCAGCAGATTGGTCACCACAAACGACAAGTTGCGGAAGGGGTAGAGTATTCTCGAGGCCACACTTTCTCAAGTGTGCAACGGTGTCGAGAACACGTTGCTGCTCCTCTGTTTGTAGACCTTTGAGAGAAGATGTAGTCTTCAGCTCATCTTCGGAAGATGGGCTCTGAGGGGTGACGGGACTATCGTGAAAGCTCTCATCATCTTCAACGATGGGTGATCCACGAGAGGAAGACATATTTCTTGGGTGTAGGGAAATTGTTTCGTGTCTAAGAAATTCCTGACTGTAGATAACTGGTTGTTGTATCGCCTGATTGCGTTGAAAAGATATGTTGTTTAAAATAGTAGAAATGAAATTCATATAAGGAAATCTGCTTCGAACAAAACCTAAACCAGAGATTATCCCATCATATTTGTACCTCCATCACTCAACTGACACATCCACCTACCTAGCTCCCTCCCTTCAACAAGGTCTTCCAAACGGCCACCCTCAAGCATGCTGCGGAAAGGCTGATTCATGCAATACATGCAAGTTACCGCAGCCCTCCATCAATAAAAAGCAAGCATGATTCTAGGGTTAAACGCTGCCCTAAAACCTGCTATCATTTTGAGGCCTACAACGCCAACGAGCCAATCAGGTGTCCACGGATATGCAATCAAGAATACTCATGCGGGCTTCCGCGCTGATCAATCTCGATTGTTTGGATGGAAATGATAAACTTGAAGATATCGTAAATACTGGAGCGAAAAGGAAAGAAAAAAAGGCATGAAGAATTGCAAACAAATACAAAATGATGTGTGTAGATGCGCGACTTGTCGAATCGACAAAAAACTATACCCCACCACACCACACCACCATCAATCCGTGCCTCTTTCCTTGATACACGTGCACTCTACACTTCCAATCTCCATCCCCATCGCCCCCAACCGCCCCCAACCCGCTGAGCCGTAAACAAACCCACCCTGCTGAAAATATCAGTGACAAGTTAGCATATTCCGCATATTCCGCATCTACCCATCCACCCATCCACCCCCTTCATCCATCCATCCAGAATCCCATTTCGCACCCATAGTCAACATTGCAATGATAGGTGGTACCTAGGTACACAGAGAACATAACATCTCTAAATCGGTATATAATCTTACGTCCATATATTCCGATTCCCCACAACATTCCAAAGGAGTGTTATCTATATCTAACCGATATCCCCACTACATGCACGTCCCTGCTATGTGCACAACTTTGAAAATATTGATATTATAGCTTTGAATATTAATGATATACCTTTAGAGGTTTGTATAAAATTTATATTAAATTATTTGAAAAAAATTCAAATCCTTAAATATATTTAGATAACTAATTTCTTTAAAATCGATTATTGTATACTCTTCTAGTGGCATAGAGGTAAAATTATTTCAAAAAGCAATTCCTTTTCAATACAAAACAAATATTTTCTAATAATTAAAAGAAGATTTTAATTGATTAAATTAATAAGTTAATACAAAAATTTATTCCTTTTACAAATTGTATAATCAAAAATCTTATAAAAGAGATTCTAGGTAAAGAGATAAAAAAGAACTAAATTAGCAATTTTATTAAAAGGTATTTAATATATTTTAAAAATTAATATCTCAGTTATATTGATAATTTGTATATAAAAATTAATAATATTATTATATTTGATTAATTTTATAATCTGATTTAAATTATTTTCTATTATTATTGATATTAATAATCTAAAACAATTTTAATAATACTTTTCTTATTTCAATTTAATTAATAAAAATAATTATAAAATATAATATAAAATTGAGAGATATATAAAATTGAAATAAAAAGGGTTTTATAATTGGTATGGGAAGAATTATAAAAAAAATAATAAGTATTAGTGTTTATAATAAAGGTAAAGTAATAAAAACTAGATAAAATGGATTAAAAAAGTTTATTACTTTATTGGTAGCTATATATATATTATGGAGGAATAGCTATATCGATTGATTACTTTAATCATATAATAGGTATATATAGTGATAATAAACTAGATTGACTTGAAATATAATCATAAGGATTATATCTACCTTATATATCTTGATTGAACAATAGAATCGCTTAATTAGATATTAGGGTTTATAAATGAAATAGAATAATAGACTATGTGGTGATTATAGTATAAATAAGTTTAAAGAATACTTTATTGGATTATATATTATTATATAAAACAATAAATTCTGTGATACACTTTTTAGATTGATTAATGTTTTGATGGTTATACAAAATGATTTGTATGGTAAACAAAGGAAAATTAGTAAGTAATATATATTACAAATATTAGTAAAAACAGCTACTAGATGATTACTATTCTTTTAATTTGTTTAATAGATTTATTGATAAATAAAGGAATGTGAGGTATATAAAACATATGATTTTTTATGAAAAAAAAAGAGAAAGTTATTATTTGAATGTGGATAGCTATAAAATGAATATCAATTCTCAAATAAGTGATTTAATTCTATAGGTTTTTAATAATAGAATTTATATATATTATTATATTTATAGATTAATTAAATATTTATAGCTTTTGATTCGAATATTGAGTATATATAGTGTTTTGTAGTAGTAATAGAATTGTATAGAATTTGATAGATATTAAAGGTTTTCAATTGAAAGTATTGATTAATATAAATATAAAATAAAAATAGTTTTTTATTTTCCTAAACTTTTAAATATAAATTTTTTATTAGATTTTTGATTATATTATCTACTATTACAAAATATATTTTTAAAAAAATAACTATTTTTTTATTATATAAGTTTTTT
>PQXL01000425.1:0-34962 GCA_004916875.1 Botrytis galanthina
ATAATAATAATAATAATAATAATTAAACTTGACAGCCTTCTAACTTTCTACTTCTAGTAGGTCGGTCCACGGGTACACTCAATCACTCAATCATAATCAAAACAAGAGGAGGAGAGGGAAGAGGCTAACTCGGTCTGGTGGGAGCATTAATTAAGCGATCCAATATCTATTGAATTAGATAAAGAAAGAAGCCTTGGGTGGTTGTGTTGTGATTATGAGAGATGATTCGGTGTTTGAAGTGTGCAGCATGTATGGGTGGTATGGATGGGATGGTATGCATTTGGTACGTACAGTATTTGGTATCGGTATGTATGTGAACGTGAACATGAACATGAACGTGATTTGAATGGCTAGTGGCTGGATGGTTGGATGGTTGGATGGCTGGATGGAGTTGATTGTATTTCCACCGTAAAGGGTGACTAGACTAGGTATTTGAATCGGATATGAATGCCGAATATGAAGAAGAAGGTTTGAACCGTAGCATATCAGATCAGATCAATATCATTCAGGGGAAACTTAACTTTGTCTACAGACAGAATCACAATATAACCGCGGACTAGGTGGCTTGAGATAGGATAGACATATCGTACAGAGTGTAAGATATAATTTGTGGCTGGATCCGAAGCTTCAAAGCTTCATTACGCCCCACCAATGGATCACCAGAGAGACTGGGAAGGCGAGAGGGCGAGAGGGCGAGAGAGGCTCTCGGTGTCTAAGAAGAAAAAAGTGACGTTAATACATCCTTCCTGTATGTACCACATGATTCAATGATTCATGTTTCTTACATTCTTTACCTACACACTTCTTCTTCGTAGCCCGTTCAATCTCGACTCTCTCTCTCTCCTTACCTAGATACCTACCCACTCATATATTTCTACATCCGCTCTCTACCTGTCGAGATGCCTACCTAGGTAGGTACTCATGGGAAAAACATGTCATCTACTCACAATCCAGTCCTCAAGGTGTACACACCCACAAATCACATACATACCCAGGTATCACACATTACACACACCAAACCCAAATACACCAAAGCAACCTACCCTACCTCCCACCTCGTCTGCATCCCTCCCTCACTCTACCTACCTCGTGTAACTCACCCACTCCCACTCACCCAACATGGATATCCCATCTCCAATCTGCTTCGTGTATCAAATCATCCATCCCATCTAGTCTTATTTCCCTTCCTCTCTTACTCTCTTACCATTGTACCCTCTTACCAAACAAGTGTGCGGTTAGTCCTTCGTAACTTAGCACCTTAGCACCTATTAGTCACCAGAAAAGGTTTCAAACCCGATGGAACGGTGAGCTCGCTCGCTCGCTCGCTCGCACAGAATGACAACCTTACTCATCACATCATACATGTATATCGTATCGTATCGTATTGGATGATATTGTATATGCATTTGTATTTGTATTTGTATTCATATTTGTATTACATGATGTTCCGCGATAGACGCTGGAATTGCGCTATTTTGAGGAATCGAAAGTACCTAGCCTAGGTACCTGGTAGCTCGAGTAGGTATGGTATATCACCTGATCTATACGAAAAGTATAGCATTTTGATAGAGGAGAAAATCGGGTGAGATACCTATCTAGGTAGAAACACTAAATTTAATTTTTCGGATGATGATTGGAACCCCTTCATTTCAAACAGCGAGACGAAGGGTGCTTTGAAGCTTGGACCATGTATATAAATAATACTTATAGGTAGGTAGGTATCACAAGAGCCGGCACAGAGTACAATTGAAAGCAAAATGGTATCTTTACTACTGATTGTTCTAACTGGGAATTTCCATTTCTATTTAAATTTATATCTTCCACTCACATCTCCATTTAAAGATGGCTTTGTCCCCCTACGACCTTTGTCAAGAAATCCTTAACATAAGCATTCACCTCCTCCGGCTTCTCCCACAGAGCCCAATGGCTCGCATCGACTTCCTCTTTTCTCAACTTTCCCTCTCCAAACCATTGTTGCATATTCTCCGCCATGGTGGGTGGTAATGCCGCATCTCTGGATCCTCCAATAAACATGGTAGGAATTTCAACCTTGTATCCATTCTCCTTGTGGAATTCCTCCGCCAACTCCTTCTCATCTTCAAAATTCAATTCGCCAGTGCGATACCAGTTCAACGGGCCTCTAATTCCATTAATCGCATATTGTTCTGCGTAGTGATCTAGTTCCTCCTTGGACAAAAGCGGAGATGGACCAAGTTTCTCTAAATTCTGGAAGAGAACACCCTCGGAGACAGAAAATCCAAGTTCTTTCTCTGGGGATCGGCCACCATAAAGCGCATTCAACATCAATCTCAACTTCTCCTTTCCTTGGATTTCCCTCTCAACATCTGGACCCTGGAGTTGTAATTGGTATTTGAAATTTGGTCGGACGGTCATGGGAATATATTTTTGTTGAGGGGGGAAGAAAGGTGTGCAGACGCTGAAGAGTGCAGTGATGAGCTTAGGATAATGAAGAGCAACGCGGTAGACGATAGCTCCACCCCAATCATGACCTCCGAGGATAATAGATGTGGCACCGATGGCCTTTGCGAGGGCGGCAACATCGTCAGCGGCAGTCTTGTAGGTAAAGGCGCTGAGTTCTTGGGGAGAGGAAGAGGTGGCATAGCCTTGCATATTGGGGACTACGACGCGGTAGTTGAGGGCTTGGAGAGCGGGGACTTGATATCTCCAGCCGAATGCCATGTCAGGCCACTAGAAGAAAGTTAGTATACTATTGTAACATATTGATTGAAGCTTTGAGAAGCTTCTTGATGATTTGACTCTCGGTTGAATACTAGAGCAGTACAGCGAGTCGGAAAGGAAATCGAATGCTTACTCCGTGAATCAAGAAGATAGTTGCAACTGGTTCGGCACCATTTTGAGGTTCGGCAAGAATATACGAGTAAGTTCTTCCATTCAAATCAGCCGATTTATATTGGACTCGAGAGTCTTGAACTGCGAGTTTATCAACCATTTTGATATATGTTTGAAGTAAAATACAATGAATACAGATCAAAAATGAAAGTATCTCAAACAAGGCTGATGTGGGAAATGTCGGCCCTTTAAACAACAAGGCTGCCCCACCAATCGCCGTGCCTCGGTCCAAATCGATAAAAATTGGGTAACAAACGACTGATTAGTCGTTGCGCAACGCATAACATATCACGGCAATGTGTCGTGTACTCCGAGATTTGATCATGGAAAGGCAGACCATTCGATGATGGCGTCGGAATTCGGTTTGGTCCCACATCCGGTGTGTCCGAATATCATCTTGTGCCTAGGTATGGAGTTTCGCATGTGGCTTGGCAGCCGATACTTGCATAGTCTCCCCTTAATTCAGTTGATTGCAGGTGACGGTGAAGAGAAAAGAAATATTTTAATATAGCCAGGTCTAAAGTACAAGCTGGCTCGGGATATCATTGACCTCCTAAAGACACCATACCATCACCTAAATACCATTTGAGCATTTTCCGGCAAGCTAAACTCCTTGAACCCATTCATGTAGAGCAATCAGTAAATAACAGTATCCTCCTCTGCTTCTACCACTACTTCACCATTATGCTCTTCCAGATTATCTTTCTCAGTCTTGACCTGTGAGGACTGAGCAACAAGTGTAGAGATTGGATTAGTAGTATCAATGTTAGAATTAGATGGAGACTCCATATGAGGCTCACCCATCATCACATCAGACGTCACCTTTACTTCAAATTCCCCATCAGCCTTTGGACCTTGTTCTGGATGTTTACTCGCCCATTGGGACTTTTCTTCTTCAATCAACATCTCTACTTCTTTGATTTGGGTCTTGATTCTGGCTTCGTTATTGGGTGATAATTGCCATGGTTTGTAATACTTGATGGATCAGTAATCATATTCGGAATGAGTGGAGGTATAGTCCTTACCAGTTTTGGCTCTGTTTCTGTAGAAAGAAACTGGGCCGTAGCTAGCATATTCGAATGCCGCATTCGCATCTATGCAGAAACCTATCAGTCTTGTCTCCTCCCTTTGTCAGAAATCACTAACCGATTCTTCCTGAAATTTCACTTGCTCAACCACTCGTACCGCTTGAAGACTCGCTGCCTTCTCTTTCTTCCTATCTTCTGCTTCAGCTTTTCGTTGCGCGGCTCTCTCCTTTTGTCGTGCCTCAATCTCTTGTCGCCTTTTCTGTTGTCCATTGGGTGTACTTTGATTAAGAGTATTCAGCAAGCCTCCAAATAATCTTTGGCCGCGCTTGCGTTCCTCTTGAACACTACTCCTTCTTCTTTCGGAACGACCATTTCTCGTGGTTTCTTGTGAAACAGCAAGAGGTTGGTTCTTTCCAGGTGATTCAAGCTTTGTAGAATCTAAAGCTTGTGAAGAGGAATGTAGAGTGGATGTAGAGATGGCGCTGTCTTCGGTGGAGATTCGGAGACGTTTAGAAGCATCTTCGGACACGGATGATTGTCGACGCTTCCTGCGGGGACTTTTAACGTTTGGCGCATCTTGTTTAGGAACGACAACTGCAGATGCCACGGGTCTATCTTTATTAGTAAGCTTTCATGATAGGAATAGACGTGTTTTTACTCACGCTGGTATCTCTGTCATATTTGTTACCATCACCTTGAATTTATTAGTAGACCTTTTCGAAATGATGTCGACCAGATAAGTAGAAAATTAAATGTAATTGTTCAAAGCATTCAATCACGTCCATTTGATTCACATGCGATACTGGATATGGATATGCGATGTATTGTGAGATCCCTGTCGATACTAGCGTGATGGCCAGTGCTTAGAAATCAGAGAACGAAAGCTCGATATTGTGGTGGCGGTGATATCAATAACAAAATCTTGAGCTCTTCAGACAACCATCTCTTCTCCAGCTCCGGCAATTTTCAAAATTGAAGTACCTCTGCTCTTGATAACTGTACAAGAAGATAGCCTACAGCTTCATATCTATAGAGATACTTAAACATGTCTCGCCATCATCCGTATGTACAAATCTTCTCTACTTTGAGACTACAGCTACTAATCTGCCTCTAGAGATCTCGTAATGTGCAGAAAGCAATCTGGTATTGCTATCGGACGTCTCTGCGATAAATGCGATGGAAAGTGCCCTGTATGCGATTCCTACGTTCGTCCCACAACTCTCGTACGCATCTGCGAAGAGTGTAGTTTCGGAAACTATCAAAACAAATGTGTCGTATGTGGAGGTGAAGGCATTTCAGACGCTTTCTATTGCTTCGAATGTACAAGATTAGAAAAGGACCGCGATGGATGTCCGAAGATTATCAATCTGGGTAGTAGTAGGACGGATTTATTCTATCAGTAAGTCTTCCCCTGTCCCGAGATGCGGTCAAACAAATATTAACATCTTTGGTGTAGAAAAAAGAATTTTCGGAATCATTAGCAAAGCCAAGGATCGGGGGATCGTGTATTACCTATGTATTTGCATCATGCTTTGGAGTTGGGGGAATAAGGTTCTGGATTCTGATTCTTCCAGCAATGCAGGCAGAAATGAAGCCTCATATATTATTGCAGGTGGCGCATTGGATGGCATTGGAAAGCAAATAACATTCGCAAGAAGTGCTATTGATATGAGCATAACTTCTATCGTATCGAAGTTGATTCTGTGCTCGTTATGGAGTTCTCAACCTCCAAATGACTAAATCTGGGGACTAGACCGTCGGCATTTTTCTTAGTGAGCACTACAGCGGATGGAACAAAATGATATCATTCACACTTGTGAACAGAACACTTCTACCTTTTCTTGTGAACCAAACCTTAAGTAGGGTTTAACCAGGCACACCGAATGAACTCTCTCTCATTCTTCTACATTCATACTTTCT
Source organism: Botrytis galanthina (assembly GCA_004916875.1). Classification (NCBI taxonomy): domain Eukaryota; kingdom Fungi; phylum Ascomycota; class Leotiomycetes; order Helotiales; family Sclerotiniaceae; genus Botrytis; species Botrytis galanthina. Next base: position 5,820 of record PQXL01000425.1, read on the forward strand.
AGGAGCACCAGGTCTCATTTTCATACTACAGTATGTTAATGTCTTTATTCCACAACAATCAAACTACCATCACAATCTACAATAACATATCCATTGAAGTTGGGCATTTATAATTATCCAAACCTACTGGTGAACAATATCACAATACACCAAGACAAGAATTGAGTTAATATAAGATAGCTGAAGTTGACCCTGACAACCATTCGAGCCACAGTCAATCAATCTCGACCAAGCCGCAGTCCCAAGCCGCACTTGAGGTATTCTACACACTTCTTTCAATTCTTACTCCATTGAAACCAGGTTTATCACACCAAGAACAACAACAATATCAATACATTACCACAAAGCAAGAAGCGAACATGTCGAATCCCAAACCACCCGCAGCTCCAGTAATCTTACCCATCACCTCCGACAACCCTAATCTTCCTACCGCACCAATGGGTAGAAAGAGGTCATCAATCTACTTCCATCAGCCAACATCAAACTACGGCTCCTCTTCCAACGCAAACCGCGACAATGATACAGACTTCTATGCCTCCGTCGAGCATGGTATACTTTTGGGTCTCCGCGGTCTTCCTCAAACTTCGAAGAAACGTCGTAAGCACCAAGTCCAACTCATCGAAGAGATCCCTGAATTCTTTCTTCCTGAACCTGCCAATGCTAGAAGTGTGGATGGATCAGGCGCTTTCAATACTTCGACCAAGCGCAGAGCCGACGAGAGTATTACCAATAACACTGAATTTGGTGATCTTGCTGAAAACCGTGGTGGAACATTGGGGTCGAAGAGGATCAAGAGAAGAGCTTCGGATTCTGTTACGATGACTCTTCGTGGCGCTGAGGCAAGCAAGACTGTGTCGTTTAGAAGGGAGACAAGCGTTATTCCAACCGAGAGTTTCGAGCAGCTTAAGCTTGATGATGATTTTGTTGATGGGGATGGATCGAGGGCTGGAGAGAGAAAGTGAAGATTCTTGCAGGGAGATGTTTAGCTGTAGCTGGATATTGAGCTGATTAGGATTATTGCTGGATTCTAAGTGTCGATCAATACTTTGTATCGATGCTCTTGCATCTGAAACTTTTAATGGATGGATTTGAATATGTCAAATTGTTTGAACATATCATAGTGGTTCCAATGTTCCAAATGGTTTTCGCATCCCAACGTGATTTGAATGTCCAAAATGTTTTGAGCATTCCAAGTGGTTTGAATGTGTCAAACGATTTCAATGTTCCAAATGATTTCAATGTAACAAAGTAGCATGAATTTCCAACCCGCATTGAATACCCCACATGGCCAGAATGTCCCAAATGATATCAATTCACCAAAGGCTTTGAATACTTAGTTCTGTTCACATCAACATTTCCCAGGATAAACAATCCTACATGTGTGGAGTCTTATACAAATATCACTGAGCCAGAAATTTCCTGAGTACTTGCAAGATGTGCGGAGGATATCTGACTGTGATCAACAATTTTGCACATGTTCATGCGGCGCTATAGGATTCATACAGACAAATAGCAATCTAGAAAGCATCAATACATCTGGCGTCAGGTCTCCAACATATATAAAATATATTTCATCCGTCTCCGTCAAAGTGGATTATATATAAATTTTAGCTGGGTATTATCGGCTCAACGTCGGGATTTACATACCAGGATGTATGATGAGCATCATTCGCCATACCTGCGTCAAATTCGCATTGAACGTACATCTGAAAATGTATTGCTGCTTTATATTATGCCATCACGCAATCTTTCAATGTAGGTAACTCTGTAGCATTTGTAAAATCAATGTCTGTATTCTGTCAAAAGCAGCTTTGTAGCCAAGTGACATTCACGACTAGAAAGGAAGCTGGATACTGATTCCAACAATATGGACATGGCTATTGAAAAATCTGTATATGTGATGAGGTAATATTCAATATTGGTTCAGTGGCTGCCTACTGGGCTAGATGTTGGTGTAGAGATATATATCCTTCCTTCCATCTATGATGTTCGTATTCGATATCCCTCTCTCTCCGTCATAACTCTCGATTCCTCCTCGCTCGCAGGTTGTAGCAACCATGACTTCCTCAGATCAACCGCCGTCGGAACAGCAACCAGAGAAAAAGCTATGGTACCGCTCATCTCTCTTCAATGCCTTTGTAATAGGCGCAGTAGGGTTTCTGGCCCCGGGAATGTGGAATGCGATGTCTTCTCTAGGTGCTGGAGGTGCGGAATCGCCGTTTTTGGTTAATGCTGCTAATGCATTGGTTTTTGGTTTGAGTATGTTCCTCACTCATGTTTCTTCAAGTCCGAATTGGTCTTGATGTATGTTTTTGGGGGTGAGATTGGACCCATGAAAGTTTGCTAATATTAGATGTGAAGTGGGAATATTTTGTGTATTAGGAGGACCAATTGCGAATCGGATAGGATTGAAGTATACATTGACGCTTGGAGCAGTGGGATATCCAGTTTATTCGTATGCTTTCTCCTTTGCTTTCGAGTTCAACAAGGAGAAGTGCTAATGAATCATAGGGCTGGTTTGTATGCGAACAATCGATATGGAACTGTCTGGCTGGTTCTCGTTGGAGCTGTCACTTGTGGAATTTCGTAAGTTTGGGCAATACCAGCTTGATACAGCATAGAAGAACTGACTTGATATCTTGTTCAGTGCAGGATTATTCTGGGCTTCAGAGGGAGCTGTTGCGTTGGGATATCCGGAACCGGCGAAAAGAGGAAAATATATGAAGTTCGTGGGATCCGTTGTCTCGAGATGTACGAGAGGTAGTGAGCTAACGGATATAGTATTTGGCTGTGGTTTCGTACAGGAGGACCACTTGTTGGTGGTGCTATTGTTTTGGGTCTTAATCAGTGCGTGATGTCTAAATATCTCATACTTTGTGGCTCTTATTGACGAGACATTAGTGCGAGCAACCAAAAGAAAAAGGGAAAGGTTGGGTACGGTGAGTGACTCCTGACATTCTCTTTGAAGTTTGCTGTCTGAGGAGTACTAATATGCCATACAGCTGTGTACATTATCTTCATCACCCTTCAATGTCTAGCTGCTTTCATAGCTCTTGCACTGTCTCCTCCGGACAAGGTCGGTTAATTATAGATATTATCCAGAAATAAATTGCTGACTTTACCAGGCCCAAAGAGCAGATGGATCTAAAATCAAGATTGTGCATGAAAAGTCTTTCAAAGCGGAAATCAGAGCGCTCATTAAAACATGTGCAAGACGCGATGTACATTCACCCGATAAAACCTCTTCTATAGACTACACTAACTTCATTGAAGATTCTACTACTATTGCTTGTCTTTTGGGCTGCATACTTTAATCAATACTCTGGAAGTAAGTCCTTGAACCCCCTATCTTAGACTTCAAGAATCTAGAATTGACACTCTATAGATTATGAGGTTTACTACTTCGGAGTTCGTGCTAGAGCTTTAATTGGTTTCGTCGGTATGCTTCCCTAAATTCAACTACAAATCCATCTGTTAACGATGAACAGGCAATTTCGCAAACCTGTTCGCATCCCAAATCATGAGTACGCTACTTGATTACAAGAAAATCTCAGTCAAGCAACGTCTTAATATTGGGTATGTCTACCGCCCAATCTTTTCGCTTTCCACCAGTCAAACATTCCAAGACCTATCAAATTCCATCCACTAACAAAAATAAAAAGTTTCTACTATGTAATTTTTTGGCATATCGTAGCTTGGACATACGCCTGGGTTGTCAATGAGAAATTTGGTGCCGAACAACCTGATCTCGATTGGACCGATGGAGAATTCACAAAGGGATTTTTTGTCATCTTATTATGGTGTATGTATCCTCTCTTCAAACCCTTCCACATGCAAGACCATATGACCATGAAGAACTACCTGCTAATGATACACGCCATCCACAGCATTCTCACAACAATCACTACAGAATTGGCTATACTATTTCGTATCCACCAAAACGGATAACATTTCAGAATTATGTACGTTAGCTTTCATTCGAGCTGCTTTCCCAGAAATTGGCTCTGGTCGTCTCAATATGATACTAACAGTCACAAAGCACGCTTCACAGGAATCCTTCGTGGTCAAGAAAGTTTTGCCCAAGCTGTCTCTTTCGGTATTAACACAAGAGATTGGTATAGAGGACGTGTTCCAATGGTTGTGAATACTATCTTACTTGGTGCGTTTTCTATCCATCTCCCTACTTCACCAGATTTATTCTCCTCGGACCTACCTTCTGCTTTCCCTCTTACCATCTCCACTCTCATTATTCATTCCGTCCACTCTCCTCTCGATCCCTTCCCCTACCCTAATACCTTCCTTCACTAACTGGATATTAGTAATTTGTTTGCCAACAACCTATCTCGCTCTCCGCGAACATGTTCCAGTTGAAACACCCAAAGATTACGGATCCGAGCCAGTTAAACCATCTGAACCTGGCCTAGAACCTGGATATGAAACGACTCACTCAGATGATAAACAGGTTTTGAAATTGGCTGTTGGACAGACAGTCGAGGCGGGAATGTGAGGTATGCTATGAGTTTACGGTTGTGGTTTGTAGGAGTTGAAGATTTGTGATGAGATGAGGGAAGGTTGTGAGAAGCGATACTGAGATGGGGATTTAGACTCAGAGTGGAAACTTGAGTGGAGATTATCGATTTAGAAACGATAGAGATGTGAATAGCATATACAGTAATCTCTCACTTATATCAACTTGGATTTACCAACATAATAAAGCGATCTGTATAGAAAGAATTTATTAACCTACCTACCTATCATTTCTTCCTTCTCTCAAAAAACTTGCCCTATACCTTTCAATATGATATTTCCCGGGATTCAGAAAGAGAGTGAGAATTCTCGATTGGTTAAGTAGGATGAGATTGTATGTACTGTTTCCAATTTCCATACCAGTAATTTTCTATCTTTCTGAAACCACACAGAGCTAGTTCTATAAGTTGCTACACAACAGGAATCTAGAAATTATGTATAAGCGGAAGAATAGGGACTGGTTTATCTGTATTGGAACTTGAAAATATCGTGGAAAAAAACATTAGAATCTCAATAGGGGAATGATGGTATATGAGATGAAATTGATAATGAGATGGTAAAAAATATCCATATCGCGAAAGACAAGGATTTGGAAGACGATGCTTGGGATGATGAGATACAGTGAGCCTGGTCTGGAGAGTATCGGAGGAGACGTGTTGATTATAGTAGTTGTACCTTTTTATCGATGTCGGCGGTGCATGTGATTTAAATTCTCATTAACGATTTTTTTTACACGCACACACACGCACACACATATATATACGATTTCCTCCCGAGTCCATATTGTTTAAAGAAAGCTCTCTCTTGATTTCGAAGCTTTATAACGATGCATCACATGAGAGGCTTCCAGCCCTCTCCAAAAAGCGTGTGCGAGGGAGGCTATTGCTCATGATTGTTGGAAGCCGGAGGGAATTATATGGGATGTGAGAATATCTGATTACCTAGGCAATATTGATATTGTAGAATCCAAAACGTGTGAGGCATATACGTTTTAGACTTTGTGGTAATGCAACAGCAATTACTCTGGTCCAGAACTCTTGATATCTTACCACGAGGTTCGAGATCTAGTTCCAAATGGATGTCCAATTGTCAACAGATAACTGCCCCACTTTGGCCTTTCAGAACTAAGAGGATCCCTACACACAGTGTCCGGCTACAAAATAAGCTATATAATATGTAAATTGTAGTCTGTCTTCAACAAAAACAACATCTTTGATGGTCTAACGGTCATGATTTCCGCTTGTCATCATCTGACAAAGCGCGGGAGACCGGGGTTCGACTCCCCGTCAGAGAGTTTCTGATCTCATGCGAGTAACCTTTTTGCTTCTTTCTTGTCATTCAAGCAGATTTTAGATTTCTTTTTTCAGACGTTATTTTTTCGATTTTTACTTTGTCGGAGAACACGAGGAGTTGGGTGAGATCAGTGAATATCAGAAATGTGTCTGATAGGTCCAAACATACGCATGCATGTGGAGAATCCAAAACGACCACTCATTTCTTCAAATGTTGTGTTTGTGTGGTGCAAAATATAAGCGGGGCGTAGCGGCAGGTGTAGCGAATCGTCAGGGGCTCGGGTTGATGCATTTACCCAAAACAAATCAAATGCCAAGCTGTACCCACCACCTTTCAAGATAACTTGATACTTCTTATTGGTTGACGAATGTTGTGTGATCAAAAGAATATTTCTTTTAACATGTTGACGTCTTGGTGGCATTGATGTTTGTGCCTTTGCCTGACTGACGTCCGACTCAGGCTAGTCAAGATTTGCGGCATAAGGCTAGCAAAAAGTTAAAAGGAATGCCGCTGAAGGGGTATGAATGCCCGTTCTAGGAATCGAACCTAGGATCTCATCATTATGAATCGTGTCTGGGACAAGTACTAGTGATGCGCTTTACCGCTAAGCCAAACGGGCGTTGTTTGTTGAAGTTCGATACCATTTCTGGTTACTTGTTGATAGCCGTAAATCTAAATGAGATCTAAAGATTTGAGTGGGGTTGGTGGGGTAGATATCACAGGATACGAATGAAGCAGCTCAGAAAAAGCAGCTATTTGTAGGTAGATATCACCATATTCCCTACGTGTTTTTGGTAGTCTTTCGTGCCTGTATCTAACACTCATGTATCACCTTATTTGTTTTGCACGCTCCTTGGATTTCTAGCGACCACGGAGTTTTCTATTGTCAAGAGTGGACCGAAGCAAGCATATTCTAATATTCTATTTATTGTACACCGAATGCGAGATGGGGTTTCTCTTGAAATGAGATGAGAAGAATTAGACAATTCTGGGTATTCCTGTTCGATATCTCGATCTACATGTTGATTTACTCTTTCCAAGGACTCTACTTCAGTTTTGTGTTTCTAGTAAAGATTGTGTCTTACCTTCTTCCACAACCCTCAAAATTTTCCACAATCTAAATCATGAGTAATGAATTAGCAGAGAATTTCAATTGTTTTATCCAATTCTCATCGCAACTCACCTATCCATACCAAATCTCAAATCTTTCTCATCCATAGCAAAAGTAATACGATACCAACCCGGCTCCTCAGATGCAAAAGCTTCACCTGTAGCTAACCAGATCCCATGTTTTAGCATTTTCCAAGAGAGTATACGTTCAGCCTCGATAGTTGGAGATGTAAGATATGAACGGAGATCTATCCAAATGAAAGGACCGCAAGATCTGTATTTCGCAATGTTTATTAGTCTCTCGCTCCCGTGGTGAGAAATGAAAAGGAAACGTGTGCTTACGCAGGAATATAAAAAATACTGAATTCTTTCAATCGTCTGGTACAGAGCTCATACGCATTTCTCATCTTTTGAGCAAGAGTTGAGAAATAATAATCTAGAAACTTTTGATCATTCAACATTAATGTCCATACATGATCAGACAATGAAGATGCCCAAGCGAATTTTGATATCGCTCCTAGAGTACGATGGAGAGTGGGATTATGTTGTGAGATAATACATCCAATACGAAGACCATTCGAGCAAAAGTCCTATAACAATGTATATCAGCATTGGAATTCTCGTTGGTGATTAGATCCAATGCCAATACATACCTTACTCATGCCATAGATCACACAAACCAAGGCCGGATCACAGAACTTCCCAATGTCTATTGAAAGTATCGAGGTAAAAGACATTGGATTCGGTATATCCTGATTTGGAAAAACAGCCATGGCATATACTTCATCACTTATAAGGTGAATATTGTATTTTGAGCAGAGAGAAAGATATGCCTCCAAGACTTCTGGTGCATAACATCTTCCAAGAGGATTGTGAGGATTGCAGAGCATGAGTCCTCGAATATTTACACCTTTCTCTCTCGAGGCAATGAGTGCTTCTTCATGTTTCTTGACTCCAGCCATGGTAGTCACATCTTCGAGTACACCAATCGGTACGGGAACTACCTTGACTCTTTACTTTTGAGTGAGCATAAAAACTTCAGTAGATATGATCGCAGGCAAAACACACCTAGCACGATCTTCGAAATCTCCAACAAATCCAACATAGAAAGGTTGAGCAACTAAAATTCCTTCATCTTCTTCGGCGATACAATAACTTAATGCATCAAGAATAGAAGAACCTCCTCCCATAACCGTTACATGATCCCTGGATACAGATTCTTTTGGTGAGAAATTTGAGTTCCAGAATGTAGCGAGAGCAGCACGCAATTCGAACGAACCGGTTGGTCCATCTCCGTATGTGAGCACTGCATTTTGTTAGAACTTGAGTATTTTGAGACGATGTAGCAAGACGAAATGTAACAAGGTACTTTTTGGGGTTGCCCGAAAATTCAAGTTTATATAGTTTGCAATTTCATCATGCCTAAATTTTCACATCTGTCAATCACACAGCTAGGATGAAGAACCGATTTCCAATGTAGAATCAAACATACATAAGTCTATTCTCTGCAATACCCATAGGAAAGATACCATCTGGATTACTTTCAGACCAAGGATTTCCAAATACCGTGCCCATGAAATTTCGGATTTCTTCCGACGAGATGTTTTGAAGACATCGGGAAGAGAGATTTGCCATCTTGGAGAATAGGAATAAGAATTAGAACCTCTTCAAGCAGAGCGTAGAACAAATATCTGCATATAAAATGCTGTATGTTCAGATCGAAATTGTGTACGTTGACTCCAGGATTAATTTTGTGGAGTGAAAGATTATGCCGGCTATTCGAAGGAGAAAATGCAGACCGGAATTGCCCATTGGCGAAATCCGTCGTTCAACAATCCAATTATTCCATTTCAATTCAAGGAATCAAAATTTTGAGTAGTATCATAACTGAAGCCTATACAATGTCTTGTTTAGTACTATGAACTTTCATAATTTAATCACAGAATTCATTGGGATGATCAATTTCGATCTCTTTTTTCTCCTACGTATAGGCCGGATGCACGGGATCCGGGATCCGTGCAAATTGATACTTATTCGTCTGCTCCCGACACAAATAAGAAGTGAAAGACGTAAATACGATTGGATTTTTATCTCTTATTTGAAGTCTCAATTTGAATAGTCCAGCTCTTGAAAAAAGAGACGAAATGTTGTTATTACCTCTGACAAATGGCAAAAAACGTACCATCTACGCGTGTAACATAAGGAGCTGACGTTCATGGATGAACCACATCAATTAAATGAGATATCGAAATCGAGTCTCAAGATATTGGTTCTACCACAGTGGAATGGCTCGAATGGTTTTGTCATATGCTTCAGTGTTCCAAGTGGAAATCTGACAAGTGTCACTTGAGGTCTAAATTGATAGTTAATAACTATAACACACCTGTACTTTCTGTTTCGATGTTCAAGTCTGAGCTGCGCCTGTTCTAAAATTTCGTTCAATTATTAGATATTTTTTTCCCAAGGGGAGTTCACTCAAAGTCTCAAACTGTTGTGTACAATGAATCGTTTTAGGGTGGATGGATAACGAAACCCAAAAAGCTCCCCTCACAAATACCCCCGAACTTCAACACACCACTACACATCCAATTTTCAACTAATAATTGTGACTATTTTTGTATCAAATAATAGCCTTTGATTAGCTTCAAAGGTATGATCTAGAAAAATACTCACTGGTATGCCAAAAACATACTCCTGTCACCAAAACTTCAAACTTCCTCAACTTCCTCAAATATCAACTATTTTTTACAATTCCAACTGCAAAACAAAGCTTTAGAAGCCCACAACCGCAAAACTGAGCCCCGCAGGGATCGAACCTGCAATCTTTTGATGGAGAGAACTGTTATTTCTAACAGAAGTCGAAGTCAAACGCGTTGCCATTGCGCCAGAAGCCCGATCTTGTTATGATGGAGGACGCGTTTCTTAGTATATATACTATTGACAAAGTAAGAGAGAAGAGCACTCCGTACGGTAGACTTTTGAACGACCAAGTGGGGTGTTAAGTGGTGCGCTGTTAGGAATAGTGTGGTAGGTTTCCTCATCTGGCGCTTAGCCGTAAGAAGCGACTAGCTAAACTAGCGAGTTTACCATTTACTTTGCACTCCCTATTGTGTGCGATGTATGGTTCTTTTGAGGCAATAAGTCGTATGCGGATTAATGATTGCGCAATTAATTGATTTTATTGGATCAGCGCGGTGTAGCAAACCCGTTTCTAAGAAAAGCTTCTACGGAAATTCCAACGCATAATTGATAGTCCGTAATGATGCACTATCGCGAGTACGAACAAGGATCTATGAGCTAATGCTAACTAGGCTTAGTCGTGATACAGCACGGAAATCACGGGCTTTTTGGGTTTTCCGTTGCCAAGATTCCTTTTCGTTCGTCTGTTGGAAGCTGAAGAACAATTCTAGGCTTAAAGACTGCGCTGCACGTATGCACTAGATGAAAGGCGTTAATGAGGCTGAGTAGCCCCATTGTTAATCTCCTTATCGAGACGGATATAAGTAACTTTGAACAAAGATTACTCACGGTGCGGAGGTAAGGCAGACAGAAAACGGCATATTAGTAAAGTTCGGACGGAAAATGATAGGGGGAGGATTGGAGTTACGGTGAGAACAACATTTTTGATTCATGTATCACTAATCCCTATCCCATCCCCCATTGATGGCATTGAAGTTTGAATGGCTAATTTTATTTCGAAAACAGGTAGCTGTTGAGAATAAAGATAAGACAATCAACAGTCATTGATGGTTTTGACAAACTGCAATCTAATCAGCAATTAGTCTTGACCTCATAGATCTCTCTTTGCATCTTGCATCTTGGCTCTAGATATCTAGATAATAGCCTCTATTCGATGGGCATAGTACTTCATTTTGATTTGACAGATCACGGTAGGGCTGTTCAATGCTTTGAAATGATGGAGCAATGCAGTAATCAACGCTAGAACGAGGTCTCGCTCGGACTTCTGCGGACAATTTTGTGAAGAACTGAGAACTTAGTCTCGAGTACAACAGCGAAAACAGCTACTTTTTAATCGAGGGGAAGAGAGAAGGGGGAAGGGCTGGTCCCTTTGTTAAAACTTAAAAATGTCGGCGCTCGGTCTTAAGAAGTCTTTATTTGCGTTCATTTTCATGTGAGTTTCTACTTTACTAATAATGCCCAATATAAGATTTATCATCCACTTAATCTATGGGAAAAGTTTCCGTTTCGAAGTAAGTTGGTTGTTGTTGTCATATATGTCAACCTGCGGTTAGACCGTGCCGCACGCACTGTCGGTATTCTGGTTGTCCGAGAGGATTGTGGAAAAGGAAATTTTGATGGGTGGCCGATTGCATTTTGGCGTAGATAATTCGTATACTTCGAATACAGCTCGTAGTTTCGGTATTTTAATTTTTTTGTTAGTTGCTTTTTGTGGGTTTGATTTCTGAATATTTACATCAAGGGGTTTCCGTCTTAACGCTGGAAATACTATTTAATTACTCATTGCTCCTTTGTTTGAAGACACCTAATAAGCCTCTTACGTATCAATTCTTGGTAACTTCTATTTGAGGACCTTCCATTTCGAGATTCTTTTTTATACATTGTTGTTGTTTTAATTATTGCTTTCTATCAATTGGTAGTTCCACGTCAAGATATCAATTGCCATCATGGCAGCCACTGAGCCTGAGGGTTTCTCCTCGATTGTTCGACCACACGAAGGACACGGAGGTGCACTTACAAGGGCACTTTCAGCGTCATCCGCCTTCTCGGATCGAAAACGACAGAGAGCTTACGATAGTTCCGATGAAGATGATAAGGGCGAGAAGAGTATGGCTGAAGATTGGAGTCTGATGCCTGAACTTCAAGCTATGCAACAGCAGAGTGAAAAAGATCAAGCCAAAAGAAGAGATCTTGGTGTAACTTGGAAGAATTTAACGGTCAAGGGTATCGGAGCTGATGCAGCTATCAATGAGAATGTTGGATCGCAATTCAACATTCCCCAAATAATCAAGGACGGACGAGCAAAACCACCTTTGAGGACTCTCGTCGACAATGCTCATGGATGCGTTAAACCCGGAGAAATGTTGTTGGTTCTTGGAAGACCTGGAGCTGGATGCACGACTCTACTGAAGATGCTTTCAAACAATCGAGCCGGATATGCAGAGGTCACGGGTGATGTACATTTCGGATCATTGACCCACACTGAAGCACACCAATATCGAGGACAAATCGTCATGAATACCGAAGAAGAACTTTTCTTTCCTACCCTCACAGTCGGACAAACCATTGATTTCGCAACGAGAATGAAGGTTCCATTTCATTTACCTTCAAACGTCAGTTCTGTCGAGGAATACCAACAAGCAAATCGCGATTTCTTACTCAGGAGTATGGGTATCTCGCACACTCACGAGACCAAAGTGGGAAATGAGTATGTGAGAGGTGTTTCTGGTGGTGAGCGTAAACGTGTTTCGATTATTGAGATGCTTGCTAGCAGAGGAAGTGTGATGTGTTGGGATAATTCGACGAGAGGTTTGGATGCTAGTACCGCTTTGGAATACACGAAAGCTATCAGAGCATTGACGGATATCTTTGGATTGGCCAGTATCGTTACACTTTATCAAGCTGGTAATGGTATCTATAATCTTTTTGATAAAGTTTTGGTTTTGGACGAGGGCAAGCAGATCTATTATGGACCAAGGAAACAGGCAAGACCATTTATGGAGGAGTTGGGATTCATCTGTGATGATTCTGCTAACGTTGCTGATTTCTTGACTGGTGTTACGGTATGCTCTTTCTCTCATCATTCCACTCAATTTTCATACTAATCTCATCTTACTCCAGGTACCAACCGAGCGCAAAATCAGAGAAGAATTCCACAATCGATTCCCCCGAACCGCCGGTGAGATTCTCGCTGCATACAGCAACCATTCCATCAAGAACGAAATGGAAAAAGAGTACGACTATCCCACCACCGATCTTGCCAAACAACGAACCCAGGATTTCCGCACATCTGTACAACACGAAAAGAGTCCCAAACTTGGCAAGGATTCTCCCCTCACCACTAGCTTTATGGTCCAAGTCAAAGCTTGCATTATTCGTCAATATCAAATCATCTGGGGAGACAAAGCAACCTTCATCATCAAACAACTTTCTACTCTCGTTCAAGCTCTCATCGCCGGTTCTCTCTTTTACAATGCCCCTAATAACTCCAGTGGTCTCTTTGTCAAATCCGGTGCTCTTTTCCTGTCTCTTCTCTTCAATGCTCTCCTCGCCATGTCCGAAGTCACCGATTCATTCTCTGGTCGTCCTGTCCTCGCTAAACATAAAGCATTTGCGCTCTACCATCCAGCCGCCTTCTGTATCGCACAAATTACCGCTGATATCCCTGTTCTAGTCGTGCAAATCTCGCACTTCTCACTTGTCATGTATTTTATGGTTGGATTGCGTCAAGATGCCGGTGCATTCTTCACTTTTTGGATTCTTATTTTCTCCGCGACCATGTGTATGACTGCACTTTTCCGCGCCATCGGTGCTGGATTTTCCACATTCGATGCCGCGAGTAAAGTGTCTGGGTTCTTGATCGGTGCTCTGATTATGTACACAGGTTATATGATTAAAAAGCCAGAAATGCATCCTTGGTTCGTGTGGATTTATTGGATCGATCCTCTTGCCTATGCATTTTCGGCTATTCTAGCGAACGAATTCAAGGGTCAGATTATACCTTGTGTTGCGAATAATTTGGTGCCCAATGGACCAGGATACGCAGATTTGACATTCCAAGCTTGTGCTGGTGTGGGAGGAGCACTACCTGGAGCTACCAGTGTTACTGGAGAACAGTATCTCAACTCACTTTCTTACTCTTCGAGCAACATCTGGAGAAACTTTGGTATCATTTGGGCTTTCTGGGTCTTTTTTGTCGGTCTAACCATCTATCACACAAGTAACTGGAGTGCAAATGGGGGTAAATCAGGAGTCTTGTTGATTCCAAGAGAGAAGGCCCACAAAAATACTGAAGTTCTCAAGGCTGCCAATGCAAGCGATGAGGAATCTCAAGGTATCCAGGAAAAACGTCAAGAGAATTCTCGTCCCGCGTCTCAAGATACCAAAGTGGAAGACGAAGCCAGTGACCAATTAATGCGCAACACCTCTGTTTTCACCTGGAAGAACCTCACCTACACTGTCAAAACTCCATCCGGCGATCGTGTTCTCCTGGACAATGTTCAAGGGTGGGTTAAACCGGGTATGTTGGGTGCACTTATGGGATCATCTGGAGCCGGAAAGACGACCCTTCTTGACGTACTTGCGCAACGCAAGACAGATGGTACCATCAAGGGTTCTATCCTCGTTGATGGCCGACCTCTCACTGTTTCGTTTCAACGTTCGGCAGGCTATTGCGAGCAATTGGATGTCCACGAACCCCTTGCCACCGTACGCGAAGCCTTAGAATTCTCTGCTCTTCTCAGACAATCAAGAACCGTCCCCGACGCCGAGAAATTGAAATATGTCGATACGATTATTGATCTTTTGGAAATGCACGACATGGAGAACACGTTGATTGGTAACACCGGAGCAGGATTGAGTGTCGAGCAAAGAAAACGTTTGACGATTGGTGTGGAACTCGTTTCTAAACCCTCTATTCTTATTTTCTTGGATGAGCCAACTTCTGGTCTGGATGGTCAAGCTGCTTTCAATACAGTGCGTTTCTTGAGGAAGTTGGCGGATGCTGGTCAAGCTATCTTGGTTACTATCCATCAACCTTCCGCTCAACTCTTCGCTCAATTCGATTCTCTCTTGCTCCTCGCTAAGGGAGGTAAGACTGTCTATTTCGGTGACATTGGCGAGAATTCCAAAACTATCAAGGAATACTTTGCTCGTTACGATGCCCCTTGCCCCGAATCTTCTAACCCTGCTGAACACATGATTGACGTCGTTTCCGGTGCTTTGAGTAAAGGAAAAGATTGGAACGAAGTCTGGCTCAACTCACCCGAATATGAATACACGGTGAAAGAACTCGATCGAATCATTGACACCGCTGCCGCTGCACCCCCTGGAACAACCGACGATGGCTTCGAATTCGCAACCCCTATGTGGCAACAACTCAAACTTGTCACCCATCGTATGAACGTATCCATTTATCGCAATACAGATTACATCAACAACAAATTCGCATTGCACATTGGATCTGCTCTCTTCAACGGGTTCAGTTTCTGGATGATAAAAGATTCAGTTGGTGGCCTACAATTACGTGTCTTCACGATTTTCAACTTCATTTTCGTCGCACCGGGTGTCATGGCTCAACTGCAACCACTTTTCCTCCAACGAAGAGATATCTACGAAGTGCGGGAGAAGAAATCAAAGATGTATTCCTGGTGGGCGTTCGCCACCGGAAACGTCGTCTCCGAACTCCCTTACCTTGTTATTTGCGCTATCCTCTATTACGTCTGCTGGTACTACACCGTTGGATTCCCAAATGATTCCCACAAAGCAGGCTCCGTTCTCTTCGTCATGATTTGTTACGAATTCATCTACACCGGTATCGGTCAATTCGTCGCCGCGTACGCACCAAACGAAGTATTCGCCTCGCTGGTCAACCCTCTCGTGATCGGAACCTTGGTCTCTTTCTGTGGTGTCCTCGTGCCGTATGCGCAAATCACCGCGTTCTGGAGATACTGGATGTACTACCTTAACCCCTTCAACTATCTCATGGGTTCTCTCCTCGTCTTCACCACATGGGATCACCCCGTCACATGTCGCGAATCCGAGTTCGCCATCTTCAACCCTGCCAACGGTACCTGTGGCGAGTATCTCGCTTCGTACATGCAGGGCATGGGGGCAGCAGCGAATCTGATCAACCCAGATGCGACAGAGGGATGCAAAGTTTGTGAGTACACAACCGGAACCGATTATTTGCAGACCTTGAATTTGAAGACCAATGCCTATGGATGGAGGGACGCAGGAATTTGCGCGCTGTTTGTTTTCAGTGGATATGCGCTGGTGTTCTTGTTGATGAAGTTGAGAACTAAGAAGACCAAGGGGGCTGAATAAGAGGTGATCCGTTTCACCATGTCAAGCTTTTCTCTCTAGACATTCCCCTTTTATGAAAATAGAAGGATGGGAGGATATTTTATTGCATTATACAGGAAAGGAGTAAGGTTGTTTACATCATTCTTGTTTTTATAGATTGATAGGATTTTGTGTGGGCGTAGATTTATGTTATATGACCGTAGATAATTAGATTTATATCACTTGGGTACTCGAAGTACCTATTTTTACATTTACCTTCTCGAGAGAGGCTGAATATACTTATATCTCCTCCATTTCTGTTTGTCTTTCGCATCATTCAACCATACATAGGAGTAATATCGACATCAACATCCACCGCGACTACTTCCACCAGCACAAACACCGAGAATACATAAACAAATCCCTAAGAAGCCATCTATCTACCTATACATACATACCACCGACCTACCCGCTTATCTACTACCTATTTACCCCTTTACTTATTTACTACACTCATAAGCCTAGATAGAAAATTGAAATTCAACAAAAATGACAAATTCATCTATTCATCCATAATGTCTATAATGTCTACTCACTCCCTACCTCCAACACTCAAATTCTACCTTCAATACTCAAATCCTAAATCCCAATACGAATTCCAACCCCCAATCCCCAATCCCCAATCCCCCATCTATAAACATCCAAACATCCAAACATCCCACCCCGCAAACCACCAATCCAAACAAAACAACCAAGAATACATAGATATTCCATACATTCCACGTAATATAATCTCACCCTCTCACTCTCTCACCATATCCCCCAAAACCATTATAATTACAAAAACCTTCCTCCATCCCTCCTTTAAGAGCTATATAGTTACCTCAATCTATATTATATAATTACTTTATATATCCTCATATCCTCATATCCTCATATCCTCATATCCTCATATCCTCATATCCTCATACCCACCCCCACTACCCATCCACTATCTCACAATATCCTAATATCTCAATATCCCACTCTACCTTCCTTCCACCATCCCAAACCATCCTATTAAAAGTTCGAAATTTTCATATGTAATGATTTTATTTCCAGTCGTCTCTAGTTATTTTATCGCTAAGCAAACTCTTAGATATTCCCAGCCCTCTCTTCCCTCTTCCCATTCTAACCAGCAACCCAACCAGCAACCCCAAAAAACCTCAATCAAAACCCCCAAACAAAAAACCAAAGAGATCAATCCCATCTTTCCCATCTTTCCATCTTCCCAATAACCCAACCCAATCAATCAATCAATCAATCAATCAATCAATCCATCAACCACCTATCCATTATAAACAACATGAGAAGAAACACAACTACAAATTTACCATTTCTTTAATTAATTAATTTTTAATCATCCATCCATCCATCCATCTATCTATCTATCTATCTATCCATGCATCCTGAGGAAAGTAAGTACAATATCGCTATAGACATAGATAGAGATAGAGAATTATTTCCAAAGGCCATATGAATGTAATATTTATGAATGAAGAAGTAAGTATATATATATACGAAACATAGATAGGAAAGAATATAAGTTCAAACGTGGTCGTGTATAGTATATAAATACTCAAACATGATATTCGTTCTTCCTCTCTTTCTTTCTACACTACTTCCATTCCAATCCCTTGCACTACATACTCTACTCTACTCTCCATTGCTCTTCCGTTTCGGCTCGACTCTGCATTTCCGTCTCCGAAACTTTCAGTCCCTATACTATAATATACAATTCCCTATCCCTCCTCTTCCATCATTCAACATCCATCATCTCAAACCTCACAAATATTTCTTATGTCCCCCATTCTTCCTCTTCTTATACAACACATAAGCGACAATCAATCCGACCTGACTACCCACCACCACGAACGCCAATCCCGCATATCCGATCCCCGATTTATGGTTTTTCAATCCTTCTCCCACCGTTCCAAGTACGCTACCATGACTTTCCGCCACTCTCTGTTTCAAACTTAATACATGCGCATCTAATGCTTCATGTAATTCCTTCTTGGTGCTCTTAACATCACTGGCTACATCTCTCAGATTTCTTTCCAGACCAGAAACTGAATCGAGCTTTGAGAGAGAGGATTCGAGTCTAGAGATTGTGGAGGAGAGAGTATTGAGATTTCCATTAAGAGCTTCCAGACGAGAAATGGAATTTGCTTGGTATTGAGAAAAATCGCGGTTAAGAGCTGTGATATGTTTCATCATTGCTTGGAGACGATTGTGGAGGTCTGCGAATTGCGCATCGGAGGATTTATAGTCTGATGCGGGAGTTTCGCCAGGTGTATCCATGGTGAGTCCTTGTTGGTTTTGTTGTTGGCCATGTTGGTTTTGCTGTTGTTGAGGTGGATTGTTGGCAGCTTGGAATTGTTGTTGATTTTGATTTCCTGGATTTTGAATTTGATCATCAGGAGTATGGGAATCGGTTGTAACGACAAATTTGAAGATTTCGAAGGAATCTGGGTTTTCCGCAGAAGCGGCAGTAACTCCAAAGACATAACCTAAGGGGAGCTTGATCTTATCGGATTGGAAACACAAAGCGCCGTCAACCTCGACTTTGAAGTTATCGGCAGTTTGGCGGATGTGAATTTTGGATGGGATACCTCGGTTTCGGTAGGAATAGGGGCAATGGCCAAATGCGAGGGAATCGACAGAATGATGAGAAGAGTATTCGGTTGTACCATCGTTCAGGAATCCACGAATATAACCACCCTAAATGGTATTAATATTTTGCAAGGTAGATCGCAGATATAGAAACTTACCGATCCAGCATATTGGTCAATAACCAAAGCTAATCCATCAAACTTTCCAACAGTGTATATGCTTGATACTTTAATATCCTCATTCTTAGCATACCAGATATTCAAATTACCGCCTGCTCTCTCTGGACCAGTAGCACGAAATTCGATATCTGCTGCCCACTGTGAATGTTGTAACTTCTTTTCCGTCCATACAGCTCCTCTTTGATTTCCTGGTGCAGGTGGTGTAAGAACGATGCGATTGCTGAGTATATCTGGATAGTTTGGCTGTCCTATCATATGAAAATTGGGAATGGCGCGACCATTTGGAGAGATCCTGTAATTGTTAATACATAATATCTTGGATACGAGGCAATTGGATTCTTGACATCGACTTACTTTCCATCATGACCAAAACTTAAATCGTTATTAAGATATGTAGCTTGGGTATATGCGACGAATGCGGCGACTGAAGCAAGGGATGCTTTGAAGAAATACATTGTGTTTAAAGTCGAGAACTTTCCTTGTTCTTTAATAAGTTAAAGTTATTCTTTTGTAACGACCCAGAATAATAAGAATAAGAACTGCCAGCGTCCTTGAAGAAAGGTTCCTCAATTCCAGGAGGAAGATTCAAATGTTCATGAAGAGGACAGACAATGAATGAGTGAGTATGATCAAAAGGGTTTAAATCCTTACTGTATGTAACCTTCCGAATATCTATCTGTGTTTAATATCGATGTAGACACTTGGCAGGATTAATTGATCAATGGCTCGCTCGTACTCCGTTCCGTACCCCCAGGCCACTTTCTCACGGGAGAAATTTGCGGAATTTGCGGTTTGAACTTTGATTTGGAACTTTGGAGGAACAATTTTCGATTTTCGATGTGGGATACCATATGAAAGAATATATTAGACTATTAGACAGCTTAATCTTCTCTTCGGCTTCGGTTCAGGTTGAAGACAGATTGCAATGTACTTTGAACTAGATTGGTTACACAATAAATTCCCACCAGAGTCAGAAGTAGATTGCGAAAGGGTTTCCCCAATGATTGAATGGAAGGGCCAATTTCTATGGTGAATTTATGATTGATGATATGTCGTATAGCTATTTCCGATGGGACAAAAGCTGGATCCATGTTGCGACGGGGAGTTGAGTACTGGTGGTATATATGGGAGGAGTGTGGGAGGAGGGAGGAGGGAGGAGGGAGGAGGGAGGAGAAGGGAAGAGTATGGAAGGAGGATTGGTGGAAGCTTTCCCGCCTTCTATGGATTGTCTGTGTCTGGTGTACTTTTAATGTTCCTCGTGTTCCTCGTGTTTCTGATGTTTCTGATGTTTCTGGTGTTTCTGATGTTTCTCTTATCCTTGCTGGTGGGCTGTTTCGAATGAGGTTTTGGTGTCAAAATATAACAGGGGAAGAGCTTTGGGAGTTCGGCATTTTCTCCATGTAGATGTAGATGTAGATGTAGACGTAGACAGAAAAAGCGGTACTGGTGGTACACACTCAACATTCATATCCAGCACAAAAAATACAAAAATACAAAAAATACTACTCCAGAATATACCAACATCTATCAAACACCTTGATCTCAATTTGAATCAATTATCTCGATTTTCTGATTTGATATCGAATATTGAAGAGCATATATCCTCAGGTAACTGGTCTGATAATGAGAAGAAATTCAACCCCGGCTCACCAGTTCAAGTATGAACGTCGGCATTTATAAATTCCGTCATGTAGTGGAACTAAGATGTTACTTCATATTTATTGATTTTGAGACCACAATTCCATTTCATCCATTGGAATTGTGATCCCTTTCATACAAACGCAATTTCAAACAATCTCCTCTTCATATGGGCTATGACTAGATGGCAGAATTATACCCTTCAATTGCACAGTGTGCAGTGGTAGCTACGGCTTTCAAGATATTGTTGTTTCCAGCATAGTCAGTTCTCTCTATCCTCCCCTCCACACATGGACTTCCGTCCAGTCTTGAATAGAACTAGGGTACTGATTGATATCGCAGCAAGTCTACAGACTTTGAGGTTCATAGGAATTGGCTCGCGATTACGAATAGTCTGCCATTGAACGAATGGTATATCGAAAAGACTTCAGAATGGACTCTCGATTATCCACCCTTCTTCGCATATTTCGAATTATTCCTGTCAAAGTTTGCAGAATGGATTGATCCGTTGATGTTGGTGGTGAAGAATCTGGAATATGATAGCTGGCAAACCATTTACTTCCAACGCGCAAGTGTCATTGCAACAGAATTAGTTTTGGTATATGCGCTTCACCTGTAAGTGATGTTGATCCTTCCTTTATTCTAATATTGACAGCTGTAAGCTTCGTGAAAACCGCTCCCTCCAATTTAAAACGTCCTTCACAAGCCGCGGCTCTTTCAATTCTACTCTCGCCAGGTTTGCTCATTATCGATCATATACACTTCCAATATAATGGTTTTATGTACGGTCTCCTCATATTGTCCTTAGTCATGGCTAGAAATGAGGGGACCAAGCTAGCAAGTGGAATACTCTTCGCCATATTGCTTTGCCTCAAACATATTTACCTGTATCTTGCGCCAGCATATTTCGTCTTTCTGTTATCCGGATACTGTCTTGGGCCCAAGTTTGGACCTAAGCGCCCGTTCGATATTAAATTTGGAAATGCGATTAAATTGGCAGTTAGTATTGTAGCAGTATTTGGAGCTGCGTTTGGACCGTTTGTATATTTTGGTCAAATGCCCCAAGTCATTAGCAGACTATTTCCATTCGGAAGAGGTCTATGTCATGCTTATTGGGCTCCAAATATCTGGGCTATGTACTCTTTCACAGATCGAGTGTTGATTTCCAGTAAGTCTTTCTTCGCCCAAACATGATCTCAAGCTACTCGAACCTCGTATTTCGACAGTCTCAATTTGGTTACTAACACGAGTACAGTTGCCCCAAAACTTGGCCTCGCTGTTGATCAAACGGCTGTCAACAGTGTGACCCGTGGTCTCGTTGGGAATACTTCCTTCGCCGTATTACCCGAAGTTACCAAAGGCATGACTTTCGCTTTGACAGCCATTTTCGATTTCATTCCACTGTTCAAGCTTTACAAAAGCCCTACGTGGGACAATTTCATCGGGGGTGTAACCCTCTGTGCTTACTCTTCATTTCTTTTTAGCTGGCACGTTCACGAAAAAGCAATTCTCCTGGTCATTATACCTTTCAGCCTAATCGCCTTAAAGGATCGTCGATTCCTTGGAGCATTTCGACCATTGGCTGTGGCTGGTCATGTTTCCTTGTTCCCTTTGCTTTTTACGGCCGCGGAATTTCCTACGAAAATTGTGTACACGATTTTCTGGCTTATCTTGTTTCTCCTTGCATTTGACCGCTTAGCGCCAGCGTCAAAGTCTAGAATCTTCTTGCTAGATAGATTTAGCACACTCTACATCGCGATTAGTATACCTTTGATACTATATTGTTCGTTGCTACATCAAATCGTCTTTGGTAATAAACTGGAGTTTTTGCCGTTGATGTTCACGAGCTCATACTCCGCAATCGGAGTTGTGGGAAGCTGGATTGGATTTTTGATTGTATATTTTGAAAGTTAAGATTAATCAATGATACCCATTTTGTTTCTGAGGAGTTTTGGACTTTATTGATAGTGCAGCAAGGGTCTAGAATGGCATTGGTGAAGATGCTTTAAGTTGATGATTTCGCACAAGTACCTAAGCGAAATCTAAACCAAAGATTCGTGTTATGCGAATTTTTGCATTAGAAAAGTATGAAGTCGAGCTAGAAGATGGAAGGTGAGAGGAAGATTGAAGATGTCCAAAGAAGGGTATAGATCCTAATCAAGGTAGATCAGGATAGTAATAATGACTGTGTAGGTGGGAGGAAGATTGAAGGTAGGGGGAGTTGGGGATAAAAGGTAAAGTGCTTGATATTGGGAAGGAGTGAGCTATGATACGTGGGGGATATGTGAGATTAGAGATTTAGATCGTTTTAGATACTGGTAGGTGTGAGTAATATAAGATCAAAATTAAGTCTCGAAGAAGCAATTTGCAAGTGAATTGGCCTGGGCGGGAGTGAATGTGCTGTGGTGAGTGAGTGGAGGAGAGAACAGGAATTTCGAAGTCAAGTGTTCTGTAATCCTGTAATAAGTATCTCAGACTGGAAGTCTAGGAGGGGGGATAACAATCTAGGCATCTGATCGTACTCTCAATTGGGACTAAATCTAATATATGGTCTCCCAAAGGACGCTCTTATGGCACGATTGAGGGAGTAATAGAGATTGAAAAGAACCAGAATTGAATATTAAAGTGTTTGGAATTGGAAGTGATCTAGCCATTTTCAATTCGAGATGTGATGCATTCAACTACCAGAAGCGTGCAGTCTTTTAAGGAAGAGATAACATCAATGTCAACGTTCAGAACCGTAATTTGCAGGGATATCGGCCCCCCTATTTAGATATATTATGCGATGATCATGTTTTTGCCAGAAATTATCGTGATTTCCAATTGATTCGGTCCTTTCTCGAGGAAAACATTAGAATCATGCAAATCTGGTGTCCTTAGGGAATTGGTAGGGCATTCGAAGGACAAAGCTCGGGAGTTGAGGTTGGGTTGTTCCAAAAGCGTGGCCTGGCTTAGCGGATGCGCTAAACCCTTTTAGTCAATTGCCAACGATGGCATCCGCCCGGATTTTCTTCTGGCAAAACTTTTGTGTGTTGTGAGACTTGGGTGTAGAATGATCGGTCATGATTAATTTTTGAAAGAACTGTCAGCAACGACAACATCATCTAGAGTAACCATGCCCAAGAAGCAACCGGCATATCGTGTAGAGGAACAATACAGCCGTTCTTTTCACCCCCCCTGAATCTAGAGAGAACCCTTGGGACGATATCAACAAACCACTACCCAACGCGGTATACACCGGTACGGCTCAAACAAGTGAATATTGCCTTCAGCAACGGATAGAAAGTCAATAACAAAGAAGAAGAATGACATCCGAGCACTTTTAAGCACTTCCCGAGTCCTTGGCAGTTAGGTCGAAATTCGAGGAGCATTACATGAGAAATGCCTATTAGTTGGAAATATTTCCCCCAAAATCACATATTTGTGGTTACTGGGTCAAACCAAAAGATAAACTGATCAATGTACATTCATATAATAGATCTCATCTCTGGCTACACATTGAGCACAGGAAAGTTGTTTAATTCATGGCATTTGAAGAATTTATATCAGTTAATAGGATTGAATACGGGTATGGGTCGCGAGTTCTCGAATTGGTCTCCGTCCTCACTAGTCCGTATCCATGTCATACACCCACGCTAAGCACAACCTCCCGACCTTTTCTTATGTTCTTCTTCTTTTCCCCAATCCACTTCTTCTTCCTCCTCTTGTCAACTCTTGCAACGCGTAACAATCAACAAATTTCATCAACCACCAACTCACCACATCCATTCTACAAGTCTGGAGGATTTCTATATCACGTACCCAGACCCCCGGACGCGTCTTGAGCTCTCTCTGTAAGTTTAGCTGCTGATATTGATATACTTCCACCCATACCACCCAAACGGCGGAAGGGTGATCACAATTACCCTTTCTCCAATACTCCACTCCACGTCACCGTTAGATCAAATCACCACCGTTTTTTTTAGGAATTTCAACTCTTGTATAAGTTTGGCGCAAAGCATATCACTTGCTCTATGGAGGGGTATATCAGAAACTAACATTCTTTCTCTTCCCCCCTCAGGATTTTCTACTTGGTCAATGACCTTTGACAACAACTAAGTATAACAATGGTAAGATTCAAATCTCCATCTCTTCAAAGGTTACAAGCATGACTAAACTTCCTTAGGTTCTCTTCAAGAGGAAGCCAGTACAATATGTACCGCAGCCGCATGTCGAAAATGAAGACACAGAGGTACAAACTTAATTTACCCCAAATATTTCCTATCATGCCAGGATGGCTAATGACAGTCATAGGTCTGGCTAATTCCTGCTACTGGAGAGTATTTCTTGGAGTATGAACAATACCTAGGCCGGTAAGTTCTACGTTTTTGCCCCTCACTAAAACCCCTCCTAGGACCCGCGCTAACAAAAACAGGATGGATTTCTATAGACAGGTTCGGAACTTACCCAATAGTAGCTAGCTAGCAATATTTACTAATAATTCCTAGCACAAATTCATTTGCCAAATTTCTGGTCATTCTCAGTTAACATTCTTCGATGCACTCAAGAGTGAGGTACGGGAATTCTAAGAATCGCATCGCGCCAGTGAAGAGGAAAGGCTAACACATTATAAAGTTGGCAGGCGCACAAGAAGTCGAAGAGGCATTCCCAAATCCATTGAAGCAACCAGTTTTAAGACGGGTACAATTCTCAACTATTTCCCGAATCGATACCTTGGTGGACATTATTTTTGAAGAGTTCAGATCCGACTATTTCCCTGGCGAGGTCGTTACAGTTCATGTGGTTACAGGCGATCGACTTACTGGCACCGTTAGAGAAAAAACGCACTTCGGAAGCAAAGTTCTGCAGGATGGCACATTAACCGCACCTTTCTCGAGGTATTTCGTTAGCCTGGATGGTCGACCAAATGAAGAAGCAGTGGTGGATGACCAGCATATTACTCGTGATCGCAAGATATTCACGAAGCAAGTTCTGCGATCTTTTATTAAGAAAACCGTTACGAGAGAGGCATGGACCGGTGCGCCTTGGCTGGTGAAGCACGACGTGGCTGCCATCTATAATATCGATACTAGAATTCCTCCACAACTTCGATATGAGAGTAAAGCTGCAGAAAGGAAACAGAATCAATCTCAGAAAAAATCGGGAGGGACTGATTTTGATAATATGATTGGAAGCTTTCATGGAGGAAATGGACCACAAGCTAGACTCCCGGAGTTGAAGCCAGCACCCAAAAGCCATAAAAGCAAGCAGCAACAATCCCAACTAGCAAAGGGTAAGCAGCAGCCATTTTTAGAGCAAGCTCCTTTAAACTTCATCCCCGCACATTTGCCTCCCCATCAATTCTACCCCCAACCCCACCCCAATTACAATCCACCACAAATTCCATTCAATTCTCACCCTCCTCCTCCTCATCCTTCTCATCCCCACCCCAATTATAATCCCCCTCCTCAAATTCCATTCAATCCTCATGCTCAAGCTCCTCCCTTCATGTCTCACACCTTTCAAGTCAATGGACAATCACAACAAGCGGGACCCCACTTTCAGAATTTTCACAATTCTAGCTTTGCGCTTGCGCCTCTTGCTTCGCTTCCTCCGGCTCCTCCCCCACCACCTCCTATCAAATACCCAATTGAGGATTTGGAAGTTCCTCCCCGAGTTGATGGACCGAAACGACCCGATATCAAATACTTTTCGCAAGATAATCCAATGATGATAGGAAAACCAAAGGCCGAGGGTAATGGCATTCACATGTCATCTATTGGCCAGTTGCTGGAGACCTGGGACACCTTGAATGTTTACTGTCAAATCTTCAAATTAGACTCGTTCACTTTTGACGACTTCGTCGAAGCCTTGCAGTTTACTTCTGAAGATGTAGACTGCGAACTGTTCGTCGAAATTCATTGTGCTGTTTTGAAGATCTTGGTCAATGCGGAAGCCGATGATGGAAAGCTACAAATTCAGTTACCGGAAATAGAGGAGTCGGACGACGAAGAAGAATCTGATGGTGAGGCCAGCGTTGCGCCATCACCTACACCAGAACCAGAGCCAAAACCTAGAGGGCGCGCTACTAGAAGTAGTCTCGCAAAAGCTGAGGCAGAAGCTTTACAAAAAGCCGCCGAACAACCTCCCGAAGAGCCCGCTGGACCACTCAACACTCATCGCGCAGCGGAGATGGAAGACAGTCTTGAATGGATCGAGAAGCTAAGAAAACGTGATTTCAAGAATGGTGGCTGGGAAGCTATCATGGTCGGCCTCCTGTATCAACTTTCGAAAGATGAGAGGCATTTTGCCGCTTGTGAAGCACTCCTTGTTGAGCTCGCCCCCCTCGATTCGGAGCCAACACAGGAAACTGCTCGCCTACAGTACGCTAAACTTGACGTTAACCTTCGCATCAAGGCGCTCCAAATTATTTGCATGCTTACTATGGAGACTAAAGCAATTCGTGGTTACATGGAAGAGAGTAGTGAACATATGACAGAGCTCCGAAAAGAAAAGATAAAGTATCAGCGTGATAAGAAGGATGCGTAAGTGATTCAATATCATCTTTGGAGGAAGTCACTAACTGTATTAGTCATGATGCTCTCAAGAAGCTCAACGAAACGCGCAAAGCACTTGAACCACCACCTGAGCCAAGTCCTGCACCAGCTGCAGAGAAGCCTGCAGAGAAAGAAGCTTCAATCAGCGTTAACGGAGATGTAACCATGGTCGACGCCGAGGACGAGGTTCAAGACTCTCATGGAGATGAAATCATGGACTCGGATGCAGAGGCTCCTCCGACTCGATCGTTGCGTCGTGGATTAGATCGAGCAGCAGAGCGAAAGCGTAAGCGTGAGGCCGAACAGGAGAAGAAAGCAAAAGCAGAAGCTGAACCTAAGGCTCCCAAACAATCCAAGGCCCTCACGAAAGTCCTCAAAGACATCCAGAAAATGCATGATGAGATCAAGCATTGCGAGGAAGAAATTGCCATTCTTGATAATGACCTTCGAGAAGCTGATTGCCCTCGTACTCGTGTACTTGGTAAGGATCGATTCTGGAATCGCTATTATTGGTTTGAGCGTAATGGTATGCCATACAGTGGTCTTCCGACCAGCTCCACTGCTGATGCTGGATACGCCAATGGCTGTATCTGGATTCAAGGACCAGATGATCTTGAGCGTGAAGGTTATATCGAAATGCGACCTGAGTGGCAAGATGAGTATCGATTTAAATTCAACCTGACTGTACCGGAAAGAAAGGTTATGGAGGAAGGAAATACCCATGTATTCAATTCTCGTGAATGGGGATACTATGATGACCCTGAGTCAGTTGAGGGTCTACTCAATTGGCTTGATGCTCGTGGAAATAACGAGCTGAAACTACGAAAAGAACTCCAACTTTACAAGGACAAGATCACTACTCACATGGAAAAGCGCAAGGAATATCTCAACCCTAGCGATGAAAAGAGTATCGATTCTGGCCACAAACGAATGTCGACTCGTGGAAAACAACAACCTCATGTTGATCACACAGCTCATCGATGCTTATCCTGGCACAACAACACGGCAATTGAAGAACTGGGTCATTTACATTCGGATCAACCACGGAATCGTAAGCAAACTAAGAAAGCGGCTCCTATTTTACCACCAGCAGTTGAGGAAGAGAGACAAACTAGAAGCGAAGCGGCGAAGAGACAGAGAAAGCGTTGAAATATAAGTGTTTTACAGTTTTGAGGATGTTAGATCATGAGCGCTCGCAAAACCTACTGCTACATTTTGTTCATGGCGATTTCACATAGCAAACCTTGAGCGCGCATGGAGTTCATTGGTTCTATGTATTTGAATTTGGCTTTTGGGGGAGTTTATGGGTGGGGTTGTTGGCTTCAAAAACATATTTGAAGTTGGGAAATAAGGAAATCTCAAAAATTACGGAAGTGCGTGCATATATGGTATTTTACAAAATGGATTGGCTTGTATTTAGACGGTTTGTGGTGAGGGAAAGCATTGCTTGCGTTGCATTTTGATGGTGTTGGGGGGTTGTATTTTGATGATTAGTTAGCATTGAGGGGAATAGGGAAGAGAGGAAAGATTGGAGGTGTGTTTGTATGGAATATTATGTGCTGCAGGAGGGTGTGGGTAAGCGAAGAGAGCAGAAGAGAGCAGTAGTATAGTGAGTGATGCGAATACCCAAAATACATATGATTTTTTTGTGTAAAGAGTCTTTGATTCGTGTGTGTGTTTGTTTGTGGTTGGTCAGATGTGAAAATGGGAGAAAGAGAGATGAAGGGGATCTGTTGGGGTATGATGAATTCAGAGATAGCTAGGAAGAGCTGTAGGTAAGGAGGAGGCAAGGAGGCAAGGAGGCGATGATAAAACATACCCGCATAATTGAAAACTACCTACTCGAGACTATACATGGATAATTCGAATGGGAGGAGAAGAGCCTCGGAGCTGTATGTGAACTTGCAACTTGACTCACAAGTCTGAAAAAAAAAAAAAACTAAATCATACTATAATGAGATGCTGAGAGTGAGCGGGAAAATTGGAATGTATAATGATAATGATGATTGTATTATTATAGATTCGAATTGAATTGATTTGAATTGATTTGATAATCGTTGATTTTTGTGGTAGATAAATGTAAATAAATGTAAATGTAAGGTTAAGTTATAAGCTTTTGTGGTTTATTGATTGGATAATTGGATAATTGGATATTGATGATTATTTGAGGATTTGAGGATTGGGGGATTGGGGGTTGGAGGGGGGAGTTGGCTGTAAGGAGGGGGA